>JAHWFO010010400.1:3088-25916 GCA_023313115.1 Rhysida immarginata
CCCCCCCCCCCCCTCAGAAGTTGCCCCTTTCCACCGCGAAATAATTCACTTTTGATTTTGGACATTTTTTTCGTAAAATGCTTAGTTTCCGAGATATTCAGTTGTCTCAAGATAAATACCTCACCCTGTATATATTTGCTCAATTTCAAATTTTATTTTGTTATCTCTCTCAGACTCTGAAGATTGCTTCGGTCTGAAATGACCATTATTTTAATGAAACACTGCTCTAATACTTCAATTTATGTGACAATTAAAGTTCCTATTAAATCATTAATTTCTATTATAAATGACGGATGTAAAAAGAAAGAAGAAAGAAGATGTGGGAAAGGACGGAAAATGTATTATTTCGGTTTTATTTATAGAGGGTGTCCCGTAAATCGTTGTCGTAAATTTAATGGTATGCATATTCAATAGCAAGGAACAAAAAACTCCCTATGAACGTAGGTCGAACAACGCACAGTTTCCGAGAAATGATGATATGTAAAGAAACTAAACCTCATCCCCTTACAAGGGAACCCCACATAGCCTATCAGTGCACTTTTTTTTTGCGTGCAAGCACACTGTGGAAGCGATAGTGTTGCGCGGCAGCAGAGCGTCCAGAAATGCAGAGTTCAACAAACATGTAAATGGAATGCCCTGTTCATGTAAATGGAAGGAAGTAGACCTGGCTGATTCGTTGCCTGGACTGTGTTTGAATGAGACTACATGGCTGCAGCAATGCCGAGTTGGTGGATATGCATTCCACGTACGGTCAGGCAAATGGGGATGTAACAGACGCGGCGCATCTTTACAGAGACACGTACCGAAACCGACGACACCCTGATTGTCGGCTTGTTCATCCGTCTTCACCAGCGTTTACGTGTTATCTAAAAGAGCACGTGTATGCGCAACGAGTGGATACTGTGGACTCACTGCGCCATCGCGTGGACATGCGAGAGAATGCTGTCTTTGCAAACGTTTGTGTGCCTCTGAGATGAAGAGCTGAAGCATGCTGCCATGTTCATGGTGGACATATTGAGCATTTGTCTACGAGTTCAAGGTATATGAGACATTACCAAGGAACGCCTGTACGGGTTGTTGTTCCATTTATCAATAAAGTCACTCTTTCTCGGAAACGGTACGTTGTTCGACCTATGTTCATAGGGAGTTTTTTGTTCCGTGCTACTGAATGTGCATACCATTAAATTTACGACCACGACTTAAGGGGCACCCTATATATATATATATATATAATATGTACATAATATATATATATATATATATATAATATTTTTAAAAGATATATAATATTTTTATATAATGAAAATACAAATGAAAACGAAAATTATTCATTTTATTCAAAGTGTATACAAGGAATTTAAATATATTCTCCAAATGCGTTAAGGCATTATTTATCCCACTGCGTAACAAGGCGTGTAAAGCCTTTATGGAAGAAATCTTTCGGTTGCGTGTGGAACCATTCCAAATCCTCTTCCTTCACTTCATCGTCCGACTGAAACCTGCGGCCTTTCAGATGTTTCTTGATATCCCCAAACATGTGAAAGTCACATGGGGATAAGTCAGGGCTGTAAGGTGGATGCTGCATTGCTTCCCAGTTGAACTTTCTGATGAGGTCTACCGTTGCTTTCGAGGTGTGAGGACGCGCGTTGTCGTGGAGAAGAAGCACTCCTTCTGTAAGAAGTCCAGGACGCTTGCATTTGATGGCCGCGCGCAGTGCCTTCAATTTTTCCCCATATCGTGCTGCGATAACTGTGGTGCCTTTTCAAGGAAGTACAGTAAAATCGGGCGTTTGCGATCAAAAAACACGGTCAACATCACCTTCCCCGTAATGTTTGCGATTGCTTTTGATTTTTTCGAGGGTTTTGTTGTGTGGACGAAGCGAGCACTCGCAGAGTTCGAATCGCGAGCTATCGTTCTTTCTCATGTGATGCAACACTTGCAACCTATTGTTCAATTTACACGTGGGGTTTCGCAGTTGTTGAAAACAAAAACTTATGATCCCACACGTCGTCTTTTTTCCCATACAAATTCTCATTTGTACGACCCTTATAAAATTCTCTGTATGTCTGTCTGTTCGCTATGCAGTTCAAAATGGTTAGACCAATCTTGATGAAATTTGTCATGGTAATTCAGATGGACCCTGGGAAGGTTTTAGGCAGATCATGATGGAGATATCACGCTTTATGGATAGCACACTTTACAATTCGTTATCCCCACCCTCCTTAAAAAGAGGTTACATATGGTTAACTGTGTAGTGCAACACCAGGTAATGTGTTAATACATGTTCCTTTGTTTATATTGTTGTACATTGCTTATTACTAAAATCTTGATAAAAATTTACAAGGTAATTCAGGTGGACCATGGGAAGATTTTCACCCCTTTATTTCCACTTTCACTGTTTAGTTTACTCCGTTTGTTATTTGTTTGTTATTTTTGCCACCCGATGGAGTTAGACCATAAATTTCGACCGTGTCGCTTTGGCCACTACGCGCAACAATGACTGCAGACAGCATTCAGCGAAACAATAGAAATGATTACTTACTAAATCGAATACAAAAAGAATAATTAATAGCAACACCACCTTTGTTGCGAATAATGAGTAGACGTGGTGATGAAAGAAGACCTTTTTCTTGAAACCGAAACTGGAGTAACTGCGCAGAAGCGGGACAGCAATAAAACTTCCGTTTTCCACCGGATGTGTAGTAATGTTTGCACAATTCAAAGCAGGCAACTGAAATCTTTTTGTTTTACTGCTTCTGCGTAGTAACTCCAGTATCGGTTTCAAGGGAAAAGTCTATAAAAAAGAGGCATAAATGAAACGCTGAATTCATGTGGTGTAAAGAAATTTCATTTATAATTACTTTTACATCACACATAAGCTATCCCACCAAAATGAAACAACAGCTTAGGCTGAACAACTGAACAACAACGAGTTGCTCTATCTCGCAGAAATGAATCATAAGAAGAAGTTGGCAGAGACTTGCTCAAGATCAAGCTAGACATGCCTCTACAAGAACTGCTGAATCTCAGGAAACTCGACAGCAGAGACTTGCTCAAGATCAAGCTAGACATACTGCTGCAAGAAATGCTGAATCTCAGGAAAATCGACATCAGAGACTTAGTTAAGATCAAGCTAGACATGCCTCTGCAAGAACTGCTGAATCTCAGGAAAATCGACATCAGACACTGAGTCAAGATGAAGCTAAACATGCTGCTGCAAGAACTGCTTAATCGCAGGAAAATCGACATCAGAGACTTGCTCAAGTTCAAGCTGTAAATGCTGCTGCAAGAAGTGGTAAATCTCACGAAAATCGACAGCAGAAACTTACTCAAGATCATGTAAGACCTGTTGTTGCTACAGAAGCCGACAGTCTCAAGAACAATGACAACAAAGATTAGCCCAAAACCAAGCAAGGAATGCTGTTTCTAGAAGACCACCAGCAAGGTCCCCTTTTCATGCACCTGGAGCTGCCTTTCAATATAACTCTAGGGTTGATTATGAAGCAGACAGTGTTGCCCAGGTTGGTTGTTTATCATTTGTTTGTCATTTCTGTAGAACCAAAAAGTTTCCAGGAGTAACCCAAGGAATATGCTGTTCAAATGGGAAAGTCAGACTGCAGAGGCTGAACACTTTCTGGCAAATATAAGGCAGTACAACTCTGCATTTCAAATGATATCATTTGGCGCAACTCAAGAAGTTGTTGAACCTGGATTTATGCCAACATTGAAAGTCCAAAGCTAGGTGTATGATCTCATCGGATCACATTTTCCATTTCCAGGAGCAGATCCTCATGCAAATTTGTCGACATCAGGATTGAATGGCAGCTTCTGAGGCAGATAACGCTCGCCCGCACATGATCGCCAGACACCAGAGGCGTTGCAGTGTCTACAGTTCAAAGATGAAAAACTGCAATTCAAAAATAAAAGACTTTGCCCCTTGCGACTTTCATCAGTTCCTAAAGAAGACAGAGCACCTTAAGAGACATGAGTTGCGTTCTGACGACGAGGTGAAAGATACCATTCAATCTTCGTGTCAACAATAATCCGGGAATTCCTCTCCGACAGATTCACCCAACTAGTCACTCTGAGTTCATGCTAAACTAAAACAACACTGTCCACAACAATGTCAACAGATCACGGTATGGCTCCCTCTGATGTTAACCGCAGTTCTGTTGTTGAGGTTGCATGGTTATTATACATCAGCGCCTCAGACAACCCTGTGGCTACAAATTGGAGAATACGTACGTATTTTGAAAGAGAAAAACACATTGAACAATGATTATCTACTCAAGTGGACTGAGAAGGTGTTTAAAATTTCAAAAATCGTTTATAGTAAACTCATCATGTATAAAATTAAAGATCACAATGATGAATACATTGTAGGTATATTCTATGAACAAGAGTTACAAAAGATGAAAAAATCCCAAGGATTTTTTTTATTGCAAACGAGGCGTTTTTGTGAAATTACTCAAACAGTATGAACAGTTGGTTTTGAGAGGAAGATCTTTAAAGTTTGCAAAGTTTGTGCTCTGTGCCATTTTTGTTTGCGATTCTTCATCATATATGAAGACTCGGATTTCTATGCTACTTTGCCCTCAGACACACCTATGGGAGAGAACAATCGCACCAACAAATCAGCTCATTTTACTACACAGTTACCAGGCCTACTACATTTCCAAAGATGGGAGGTTGCATTAATGGAAACGCATTTCTCAACCCTCTTCAAGAACTGTCACGGAATTCAGACGCCACCTTGAATTCCGAGGACACAAAGATCCGTCTCCATACTTGCTACTTCTATGGTGCGAAGTGGAGGAGGAAACGTAAGGAGGACCGTCAGCAGCGTGTCAATACGCAGGAAGCCAATCAGGATCAACGGCGAGCGTCACGTATTCGGAAGAGAAAGACACGAGATCGAGGTCTTTGCTATGGAGAGGTTGGAGCGGAAAGACGGAGGAAAATGTCTCACTGCAGGAATCCAGAAGACGAGCGAAACCGAGCGCCTGGGAGCTGTCGACTATAAGTCGGGAAGTTGTTTCACAAACGGCGAGGATTGGAATCTCTCCAGAGTCCGTGGAAAATAACGGAGCGGGAGGAGAAGACAGTGCCGTCAATGAAGCCGACCTTGTTATAACACACGGAGAGAGCGGTCGACATGGCGAGGTAAGCCGAGTGAAATTATTTTACGTGGAGCACGAGTTCTCACATTCTCCAGTGCTGTACCGTTGGGGTTGCAGTGCAAATGTTAACTTTATTACTCAAGCCCGGATACAGGCTTTGTCAAGCGGAAAAGTGGCAGTGCAGGCTTTTCTTGAACTATGTAGCTATCGGATACGTTAATGCTCAGTAATAAAGGGACTGTGGCCGTACGGACTGGAATCCTGTCTTGATTATGGACAAATTTGTGCTGCTTGGTATTTGACCACAACCTACCGCTAAAAATCGTCGAATCCTGCACAATCTAATGTTTCTTGTCTCAGTGCACCGTCTAATTTCGCCTCACGTCTAGAATGGGTGAAGTGCAAAGAATATTTCCTGAATGGTGGTTACACTTTGATTAATTGCTATTATTCCGCAGTGTTTCCGGAATCAATTACAAATGAGGAATGCTCCCCGAGTTACATTACCAATGTTGCCTATTTGCTTTACCTATCTATGTGTTAAAGTGCATCGTGTCATCGTTGCGTCTAGCTAAACAATTTTATATCTGGATACCAGTGCTGCATCTTTAGCTGCGTTAATTGAGAAATAAAGTGGCTCCAATTGTGGCTATTGTCTTGTATAGTGTACAACAAGTGTTCGTCGAGAATTATTCAGTGTTGGTGTTTTGATGGAAGCATTTTATGATCACTCAAATGTTTACTGATATAAGGTTATCAGTCTGCGATCAGTTTGATATATGTGCTACAGTGCTTGTGTAGTAGAAATATTTTTGTGTTACTCATAGTATCCAAGTTTCTTATTTTACTTTTCGGCTTAGCTTTTAATGTTTAAGTAAGCTAGCTTAAGCCTTAGTTTGAAGTTATTTTCCAATTGCTTAATTTATTTATATTGTTGTTTAATAAAAAGGTGTTTCTTTATTAAGCTTTACCCGACCTCTGTCATATTTTTAACTTCCACTGCCACTCTTATCATTTACAAAATTTACATATGGCAAGAACATTACAGCTGCAATCACTACTTTTAAGATCGGGTTAAATATGATCTCATTGAGGAACAAATCGAATTCAACATTGTCCCACCTGTTAGAATTCATTCACTCATGGCTTTCATACTTGAAGTGGATTTGGTTTTACAATCATATTTGGAAGATGGTCTCTTTTATCTTATCACTGTTTTTGATCATAAAGTCACCTTGAGATTGCCCCTAAATGTAGAAATCGGGTTTCATACACATGATTTCTGCAAGGTATTTAATGTTGTCCCTAAAATATTTAGAACGTTAAGGTACCCCAAGATAATGCCTCTGTAGCAAACGTTGTCGAATTTAAGAGTACCAAATTACAAAGCCATTGATTTTCTAAAAGACCATTCTAAGGCAGCTGGTATCAAGACAAAGTTGCTTGATGTTTTCGTACAGTTCATAGTGCTTCATTGAATTCCCTGAGTGCTTCATTGAATTCCCTGCTGTTGTCAACATAGGGTTTATACCTGATCAGTTCCTGAATAAGAAATTAAAATCCCCCTTTGACTATGCCCTTAAATGACACAAACAATGGGTTCATCAGCTGTATTATTTTCTTTTTTAACTAACAATGTTTTCTTTTTAAATGCATGGAGGGTTGCTACATTGGATTTAGCAAAGGCCTGTGTTACACATTTGGATTCCAACTTGAAGCTCATTACTGGTGAAGTCTCGATCTCAATCGATCTTACAAGAGGTATACATGGTTATTATCTGTATACAGAAATCATCCAACCTCAAGATGCGGGAAACACATTTGCTCCACTCTTCCAGATCATTCCTGTATCACATTTTAGACGAGAAGTGATATATTAGACTTTTCACTCATTAGATTATTTTGCCATAAGTAAAGATGTCATCGACATGATTGAAATTGCTCTTCATTCAGACCATGGTGATTTGCTCTCGTTTTTATCAGGAAAAAAAACCGTTGTGAATTTAGCTTTTTGTAGGAAACAACTGTAGAGTGAGGTTAATTTCTTTTCTCTCCTCATCATGCTCTAATTTGATCTCTTAAAATGGACAACCTTTTGGTACAGAGGCATCTTCGTGTGGTACCTTAACTTTAGAGAGAAATCTGGCACCCATTTACATGGCGATTTGTAATCAGAAATTTGCTCCTCACAGAATGTATTAGGGGCAACATAAAACGCTTTGAAAAATTTGTGTGTATTAAACTGGTTCCCTACTTTTGGGGGCAATCTCAAGGTGACTTTATGATCAAAAACAGGGTTATTCAAATCTGATTGTAAAACCAATTCCACTTTAAGTATGAAAGATATGAATGAAGGAATTCTAATAGATGGGATAATGTTGAATTCGATTTATTCCTCAATGAGATCATCCTTAAACCAAATTTTAAAACTACTGTTTAGAGCTGCAATGTTAAACATATAATGCATTTCTGTTAATGAAAAGAGGTGGGAAATGCGTTTCTGTTAATGCAACTTTTCAACGTCTTTAGAAAGGTACCATGCATGGTAACCATGTAATAAAATGAGCCATCGGTTTTGTGTGATTTTTCTCCCCTGTAGGAGACTTTGAGGGCAAAGTAACAGAAATCCGAGTCTTCATATATGATGACGAATTACAAACACAACTGGCACAGAGCACAACTTGTCAAACGCTTAAAAGATTTATCTCTCGAACCCAGCTGTTCATGCGGTCTGGGTAATCCTGCCATTTCACAAAAGCTTCATGTATGCCTCGTGGACCATCGAATAATCCTCTGAATGTTGAACAGTTCAGTTTTTCACCTTGTGTATTTCTTGTTCATAGAATTTACCAGCAATCTTATCACCATTGTAATATTTAATTTTATACAAGATAGGTTTCTATAAACGATTTTTGAAACTTCAAACACCTCCTCGGTTCAATTTGTTAGTTAACCCTAGTCGAATATGTTTTTCACTTTTGAAATACATATGTAATCTCCTATTTGTAACCGCGTGGTTGTCTGAGGCGCTAATGTATAATAACCATGCAACTTCAATCACAGAGCTGGGGCTTCGTTAACATCAGATGGGAGACATACCCAGTGATCTGTGGACATGGTTGATGCAGCTTAGCACGAGATCATGTAAGATATCGATGTACGTACGTTTGTTGGAAAATGTAAAAAACTTAGTGTTTTTAAAGTTTACTTAAATCTTTCCACCCTTGCTGCTCTCAAGTCTGATTCTGCAATGAAGAAATGAATGTTGAGTTCTTTAAAATAGTCTTGAAAATATTTATTTAAAAACTTCCCTTTATCACTGTTTACATATAGAGGAACCCTAACATCTGCAAAAATTTTTTGAAAGGCTTTCTGAAGCTCAAGTCCAATCTTCGTTTTAGTGGGATAACCCAGGCATATCGAGAGAAAATACCAGTGCAGGTAAGAAGAAATTTATAACCATTGTTCGGTTTTGACAGACTGCTCAGGTCAACCAAATCTACTTGAAATTGTTCGAATGGAAAAAAACATGCATGGAGTTGCGAGGATAATAATGTTGTACATGTTTATGCAGCATGTAAGTGTGTACACCTCGTAACCATTCGTGTGTCTCTTTTTCAGAAGGATTTGTTTGTATAGCTAAACCACACACACCATCAAACCCTGTCGGATTTATAGAGTTAAAAATACTTTATCCATATCATGTGTTTAAATTGAAACCATTTTTAGTGTACAACAGTATTAATAAAGTTTGTCAGCATCTACTTCGCTGAATCAGAATTGTCAGTTGTAAATTTAAACAATAGTAATTTATTGTTTTACGCCGGGCAATTTATTGAAGGAAAAAGTGATTTCTGTTATAACTTGGGAAACTTTTTTTTGTGAATTAATAAGTGATCGGTTTGATCTGAAAATTTTTGTAATAAATCGAAGATGTTTGTTCGTGTATAGTATTTATTTCATTTCCATATTATATATTTCAGTATTTTTTGAAAAATCAATAAAACTCATTAAAATGTTTCACATAAATGAAATAAGCTATTTCAAAATTTATACATTAAGGCTAACAAACAATGTAAATAGTCGTACTTTAGGCAGTTTTTTTTCATAACTTAATGGTGAAGAAATTTTCTTCTAACTAAATTTTCATTTGAAATTATGTCAATTGTAATTAAAGTTCGCTGACGTAAACATGTCATTTGGTAGTATTCGCGTGCGCAACCCACGTGACTAGTTGCCCCATAATGGCTGACAGCACAAAGTTTCAATTTTCCTTTGTTCTCCGTAATGAGGCTGATGACCTCATGCTATGGCGCAGTGAAAAGTGACGCAGCAACTAGGGGAAGGGGTGATTGCAAGGGCTTGGTTGAATTTTTTTTATTAAACACAGGTCTTAGAGAAAAATTTTTATTTTTTTTATTTTAGAATAGGGATCCAATACGTCCATCCAGTGTCTGTATGGCCAGAGGCCGACGAGTTGGGTCCCTGGATGGACCTGGATTCTCGACTACTGTATGATGGTCGCAGCAGCCGGGGAGGAGGGGGGGGGGGGTGAAAATTGTCTAACACTGATGATCACCCATCCAGTGACTAGCCGTGTCTGATGTAGCTTAACTTCACATAAATTGTGTTTGTGTTCAGTGAAAGCCTACCAAACCATGGCCTCCCGTTTGAATAAATTGAATATTTTGATATTAAATACAAGGCATCCACAAAGTCTTTGGACAATTCTAAAAATTATTAAAAACCTAAATCAGGTTGTAACAAAATTTTTACTAGACCACACAAGTAAATGAACAAATAAACGACAGCTTGTGTCGTTTTCGTTTATTTCATTTTTCTGCCTTCGTTTAAAACGAATCTTTTAAACTGTTTATTTTGAACGGTGAAACCAAGTTCAACAATTTAATAACTCACTTTCTACAGTATCTAGGATGATGAAATTATGGAGAATAATAGGCTACTTAAAATTGTGTATACTGTTAAAATTTGATCAAATTCCAACAAGTAGTTTCCAAGTTACATTGTCTGGTCAAATTTGATGGGAGTGAGAAAGGCTTTTATCAAATGGAGGGTATTAGGAGGGGCAACTGGCTGTAATTTTATAATAATTTCTAATTCATTTTAGAAATAATTAACACATCAAAAGCAGGACTATCTCCTAATTTGGTTAGAATTGGGTTTTCCTGTTCTGGACTGCGGTATTGTGTAATGGAGGTGTTTCGCTGTTTTGGGCTGTGACAAATATGAAAATTGTCGGATCTTGTTCATCTAAACAATAAGTCCTCTGAATAAGTCTAAATATCATTTTTTATTTACACTCTAAATGTTTCCATCTATAGCTAGAAAAAATACATGGGTTGAAATATAAAGCAGTTTGAGATATCTAACTGCATAAGATAATTATTAATAAGATCAGATAAACTTTGCTATGTCGTCGAGTTGCAAAGTTTTTCATTATGGCAGCAATATGTTTTAAATATTATTTTATTAAACTTCTAATGGTTGCATGTGCTTAATATCAAACAGATAATTTAAAAGAGGGTTTCTATATTAAAAAAATTGGTGATAAAATGTCAAAAGTTTTAATGTTATTAAGTTTTAGATTTCTAGCTGTGTGGAACCCAAGATAATTCTAATAGATGCCAAATATGGCTTCGGAAGTTCAATACGTTTAATTAGAGGAGCGCGTAAAGAGTCTTGGAAAAAAGTTTGATTGTCCCAAAAACAAAAGATAATTACTAATTAAGCAAAACATTTTATGCCCCAGTATGCTTACCCATTGCCCAAACAAGGGGCATATATATGGGCTCAGTTTCTCTTACCTTTGGTGAAAACCATACCCTTAAGAGACTAGAACCAGAACCCTGAAAACCCACTGAGAACCAGAAGCCTGGGCATACCATACCCCTAGGCCTATGCCTGCTGAACCAAAAATTAATTTACAGCTTCTGAACATCTGTACACGTCAAATAATCACACGATTAGCCAATATCACGTCATCAGTCAGTGTTTGACCACACCAAAGATGGCATCCCGACTGATGACATCACACACGACCACACCCAAGATGCAGTCTTCAAATTAAAGTTAATTAAAAATAAACAATCCATTGTTTAAAGAACCCCACCCTCATTAAAGGTAATTAAAACATTAGCAGACCCATTGTTCTAAAAGTTCACCTATAATGTAAGTAGTCATGTGAGCCAAAAATCGGCGCGTCATCAGTCACGTGAGTGACCCCATCCAAGGGCAGCACCTCTTTGATGTTCAGGGTGGTGCCATTGGTTTTTAGGAAACACACTCCCACCACATACCAAAGGCACTGGACTGAGATGTTCTTCTGCTGTGTTACATGAATTTAATATTGATGAGTCAGAGGTAGCCCAGAAATATTCTTTGATGACTATGCTGTTTCATGTACGACTTAAATTGAGTGATTATGAAGATGTGGATTCCAAAACTCTTTTTACACTAGCCCAAAATAATTTGCAAGATTCGAAAGAATGTAATCGACTGAAGTTGGATGAGGTCAAGAGGCAAGGCACCTAATTGAATACACTGAGTCAAAAATTTAAAATTATTGGGAAGTAGAAAAAGAAAACCACAGAAAAGAAAGGCGGCAATGATAAGAGAAGAATAAGAAAAAATTACGAATGAGCAGGAAAACAAAAAAGATAGAAACTCAAAAAAAACTAGCGGACAAAGATGAGAATAGGAGGTTGGAAATAGAGATGGCTGGGATACAAATAGGAGCCAAATTGAGAAAGTTACCCTCAAAAGATAAGGTGGAGTTGGAGCAAGAACGTATCGAACAAATTCTACTCTATAATAATGATAAGTCGATACAAAGGATGAAAGCTCACCAACAAATTGCGAAGCTTAATTTTAAGGATACAAAACTCTTTAGTAAAGTAGTAATAGAGATGTATCAAGAAATGCTAAACGATCAGATTTTAGATCAAGACAAAACATTTCCACAAGACAGTAATAAGAAGGCATCTGCTAATACTTATCAGTATCAAGAAACTGACATTTTGAAAATGTGTATTCACACAAACAAGTAACAAGGATAAAAGACTTATTATTGAAAGAAAATGTACTGATACATAAAATTCTAAATTATATTCTGGTATTAAGCCTGTTGAGAAATACCGTGAGTTTCAAAAATTCCATAAAGCAGGAGATGACTTTCCTTGCATAACGTACTGTTGTGCAGATATGCTGAAGGGCTGGTAGACAGGAGCCACTCTCTCTCAACCCTTTTTTTCAATTAATGGATGCTACCAGTCATTACGAATCCCGCTATTTTATATAAATGCAAATACGCGAATATGAGAGTGAAATAAAAGGTTAAAGTAAAAATACTAGAAGTTTTATTTATAAAACCTACGGTATATGGTATTAGCTTATACCTGTACAGTAACAGTTGTAACGGTCCAGGTTATTGAAGAGGTTACAAATATCACACTGCGTGAGCTTCGTCTCAAATTCCAAAGATAAACAGACTAGTAAAAATAATTTTCCTATCGTGTGAGGAGGAACAACCCAAACAAATTCCCGAACAAACGTTGGTTGCTCCCTCTAACCGTGGCGAAAGGAAAAATTTATTTTCACTGGTTCGATTACGGAAACCTGCAGGGTCTTACCCGTAGGCTGGTAGGGACTATACAAAAACTGAAAAAGGTAACATTAATATAAAAAAATGTCAACAGCGATAACAGGAAACAAATATAAGAAACGTCGTGAAAGGCAAAATTCTAATGATATCACTAAAGTTTCAGTCTTTATCTGAATTTTTCAAAAGTCTTAATCCGGTAAAGTTCGTGAATAATTGTTAACAAATCAAAGTTCATACAATCAATTATAAGTCTCAAAATTGCTGTAGGTCAATCGAGTATTGGTTAATTCTAAACAGCGTAAAATTCTCAGACGTTGATTCAGGTAAGTCTTAAACTATAATTACTTAAATTTTTAAGTTCGGTCTCCCTCACGTCAGACATTCCTTTTTTTTCACAGTTCGTCTTTTCTTTTTTTTATCACTTAATAGGCTAAATCATTATCAGAAAAATAGTAGTCTCAGTTCGTTAATCTGTACACACCAGGTAAGTTAAACCTTTCTATTCTTTCCTTAGGTTAATGACAAAATGTTTATTTTCTTAATTTTACTCGTAATTATCATACTCTTTAATTCTAAAGTTTTTTTTTTCTTTCTTCAAAATTTCCTAATGATTAATTCACCCACTCGCAAGTATATTTTCTCTATTTCGTTTTTTTTTTTTAATATTTCAGGGTTCTAACCAAAACACTATTCAAAGGTAATAGTCAGGAGGTTCGCCTTTGAAAGGGCCAAGTCCCTCCAAATTATTTGTGACGTTTACTGATGGGTTGGGGCATCACGGTGACGGTCAGTGGTCGAAGACGGAGAAACAATCACGTCGAGGGGGGGGGGGGAGCAAGCGCCAATAAACTCTCATTCCAGGGCAAGGAGGGAAAGCTAGTGAAGGCCGCCCACCCAAATCCCCACGTACGAAGAAGGTAAGTTTGGAATCAACAATTGGCTTCGTGATTTTCATCGTATCGCCTTCATTAGGCATCAAAACCTCGGTGACAGGGCCGACAAAATAGAACAAGAAAACGAACATTACTTGGCCTTCTGGCGTCGTCGATATCGTGTTGGACTTATGCGTCGCTGGTATGTGACAAATTTCCTCGTCGTTCCTGGGCCGTGAGTTCAACGGGATTGAAGTCTCTTAAAAGCCGGAATAGGGTTAACAACATTTGAATTCGAGAAATTTGCGGTGAGTCAATAAAACTTATCAATAAAATAAATAAAAATTAACTTTGGTGTCGTCGCTTTTCTTTTTCAATTCCACACACTGCACTGAAAAGTCACCTGACCATCTTAGTCCAAGTAACATTGTAATATTCATTGTTTCCATGTTGATTTTTAGCAATCAGTTTTTTTTCATTTGTTAGAAACAATGAATGTTACATTGTTGCTTCGACTAAGAAGATGAGATGAATTTTCCGTGCCAGGGCAACGCCTCTTATAAAGAAAGCCTCCGCACTTAACGTTCTTTGTTAATCGTATTTCTACCAATAATAAGCCCTAAATTTGGTTGACTTATGATATAGGAGGCGAGGCTTTCTTTATAGGAGGCGTTGACCAGGGCCTGTCTTTTTCGTCAGGTACGATGCTTGCCTTATGTCACGTGTAATCATTAGTGGAAACAAAAGTGAAATTTAATAAGTACTGGAGACAAATTAGATTGAGCCAATTCCTTAATAACGTTCATTTATTAAGATTATGAATCGATTATACAAAAAAAAACAAATGGTAGCTGTTCCTGAATTATTAAGTAGCGGAAGAATGAAGCTACTTATTGTTTTCACAATGTTCGTCCGTCCCCTTCATAATTTCCGCATTTTTTGAGGTAGAAGATTGAAATTTGGAATGTAGCTTACTACGGGCATTTGCACCTTCACGATTTAGTTTGGTTTTGATTGGCCCACTGGGGGCGGAGTTTCAGGGACGGAAATTAGAGGGGACCAAAAGGTCTATGCGTATTTATGCATATAAAGGAGTGAAATTCGGTATGCAGATTCCTCTAAGCAAGATCAACATTATTGTAAAGTTTGGGCCGAATGGTCCCAATAGGGTCGGAGTTGTGGGGGGTGGCAGTCACTTGGTCTTTAGAACTATGGCAGCATATGGCGTGTGATGTATCATTCGATCGGAAATGATGAGAAACGAAAGAAGATAAGAGCTCTTTTTCACTTCTAAATAATACGTTCGAGCAAATCAATTTTTCGATTAAAAAAATGGGGCGGGGGCGAATTAAAAAGTGCAGATAAAAGGGTAAAATTAGATGACCTCAGCGCTTCCGCTACTTTCCTATACCTTTCTCGGGAGGATTAATTTCTTGTTTAAGGCTGATATCAAATTAAAACTTCTCTTTAGCTTTAAAGTATCATCATTATAACAATGGAACAACTAATATCGCATGGATAATTTTTAGCAACTAAGTGTAACAGCCTCTATCAAATTCTTAATATCGGAGGTCTATTATAATTCTAAGCCGTCCCGGCTTTACAAAGGTAACACATGAAATTATTACAATTCACTTGAATCTGTCTTCAGACATCGGTTAGTAAAGAAATCAGATAATCCTCGGGTTTGAAACTGCGATCTTCTCACGCCCATGGGCTCTTCCCAATCGTGAAGCGCCCACTTCGTACTGAAGGCGGGGGGGAAGGCTACTGCAAGGCACGGGTGTCCGAGTTCAGCAAGAACTCCACATATAAATTAAATTGGAAAAGAATGTCATTAGTAAAATTGACCATAATTGACGGTAATAGTTCAACCAACTTGGAAGAAAAATAAAAGGCGATAATATCCTTAAACAGGTAGCAGACAAAGTGAAGAGAAATTCTAAGGCGGAACTTAAAAGTAAAATTTTCTTATCTTAGAAGTTTATTAATAATCTTGAATCCCAATAAATAATCTTAATTGATAACGGCCGTCATAAGATTTTAATGAATATCCTTTTTTTTTCTTTCTAAGTTTACTCTTGCAAATCTAGTCTTCAATATGCAATAGACTATTCCAACAACGATAGCAGGTAAGTTCATTTAGCTTCTTTAGAAACAGCTCCCTGCCGTTATGCGTTACTATACCCACTTGGTTAAAGTGGTAAGCGGTGAGACCGTATGGGAAAAATCCGATAAACTTGATGGGAATTAAATATAGGCTTGCTTCTGCATTTTCATATTGCATTAAATTCTCAATTACGCAGGTTAAATGTACGTGAGTTAAATGCAACGCTATAGCGGGGGCTGGCTGAATCGATGTAGATAAGCTAAGTTCATTACATAATTCTTCTCCAAGATTAATTGGCAAGTTAAAGTTTTCACCATTCCACGCAGTTGTTTGGTAGAGCACAAAAATCATTATTTAAGCGAGCGGCATAATTCAGAGAACTAACCTTTCCTACTTCAGATTTCTCAGTACAATCCAAGTCCATCTCTCGTTTCCACCTTTCTCTTTTCCAGCCATGCTCCGCCCCTCTTGAGCTCCTTTCTCTGCTCGACGCACAAACTTTTCTGACTTCTCCCCCTGTTACTTCCGCTCTTCCTCTTTTTCTCACTTTCGACCCAGCTCCACCTGGTGTTGTCTTGTGGCGACTCGAGATGTAAAACACTCTTGTCTTACGGAAAATCTGGCACGATTCTCGTGACACCTTAATGATTCACGTTTTAAGGGGAATAGTTATAAAAAGTAATAATCAAATAAATAAATACATAAATAAATAAATAAAAAATCATTATTATTTCTTTTTTTATTAAAATCTTTGGAGAGAAGTAAGAAATTATTCTAAAACAAATAAGGGAATACAATTTCTAGGCGTGCAGCTGCTCAAGCTTTTTCAGAAAATGTGTGGGTACTTTTCCTCATGAGCTAATAACTGGAGAAAATTTATTTTTCATAAGATTTTTGTAATTTAGTAAATTCCTTTAGAGAAGTTATAGATGTAGTAACTTTGTTTAGAGTAGTTATAGATAATGTTTATCTAAACATATTAGAAAATTCTAAAGATCTCAACTGACTGTGTGAGATGCCAATCCTTACTGCTAAAACTGATACTATCAATATAAACAACAACATTCAGTACATGATTCCACGCTCTATGACTTAATATCGCTCTATTAAAACTGTTAAATGTGGAAGAGATATGCTGACGAGGCTGTAAACAGAGTTCCTTAACTCTCTCAATCCGTCTATGAAGTATTTTTTATACATGTATAGACAGAAATAAATCAATACTCATAGCCTTTCTGTCATGTGCAAAATATTAGCGAGAGTACGCAGTGGAATGAAAATGACAAAGTGGGTAAAGTAAATTTAAATAATTGGTAAATGTTTATTTGGCAATAAAAGTAAATTAAAAGTAAAGGTAAGTAAGCTAGGCAAATCGACTATTTACTGGCTAACTTAGCTACCAGATCTTATTTACAAGATTACTTAACTAGGAATTAAATAATTTAAGTGATATGCGTTTATTACGTTTAAATAAAGTGGATATCAGAAAATGTTAATTTGCGAAGCACTTCTACTCGTAGCACATAAAGCTCCCTTCTCTGAAGGGCATAAGCACAATAACGTCGCACTGATGAATGTAGAATAATCTTTGAAGCAATAAAAGTGATGATGCCATAGCATGCTACGTATCACTGAAAAAAAGCACTTCATGTAAAACCAACAAAACCTTTGAACGGTGGGCACTTGTCGGTATCTTATTTCGGTAAAAGCGAAACACACTTTAGTTGTATCGACGAACTTCGTTCACTGAAACCTGTAGACAGCACAAGAAATTATTAGGCAATGAATAAGAACAGCAATTGTCAACTATATTCCTTGCGCGGCCTATATTGTTACAGGCAGAAGCAATGGAAAATTTTGTAAGTTCCAAGCACGTAGTCTGAACATGCACGCTGTATTCAATACAATTAAGACGGTAGTATAAGTCCGAACGACCATAACCCTTGGACGTGAGTTGAAAAGATAAGTTCATAATTGCTTAGTTCTATGAAAGCCCGTTTCGCCAAATGCACAGTGCGAAACACTTGAAATTCAGCTTTCACGATACTGTTTATAGCCAGAATAGCGTTCCAGCCTACCAGTATTTTAGCTGAACGCAAGGAGAGTTGCTTATAGCGACGCAGCTCACCTGTTAATTCTTTCGGGCGCACGTAGTTATAATAGCGAGGGTTTCGCCGACAAACCTCTCGTTCCATAGGCGTTCCCGGTCGTCTTCTGTTAACGGGCTCGCTGGTAGCCTTGCCTCTCCAGCTTCCTGCTCTCTCATAATCGCATGTAGAGCTTTTACCGCTGCATTGCTTGACGGTCTTGAGTTTCTCCCCTTTCCACCTGTACCTCCGTTCTTCGCCACGTCAGCAAATTCCTGACGTCGATCGCTATTACGTGGTTGGCGACGAGAATTATGTCGGTTCGCCTTCCACGCCGATGAATAGATGAATCGGTTGAGAAACCGACCGACGCTGTCATCGGAATCCTTGCTGTTTTGTGGATTCCGTGACACTTTCTTTGATATTTTAAAATGTTAAGGATGCAATGTCGAATTTTCCTGGGAGCACTCAGTTGGACACAAAATTCCAGTGCGAGCATTTAAAAAAATTCTTTTCGTTTTTCCAAAGTGAATATATACTTAATTAAGGCTTTTTCGTTTATATTGAAATTCAGATATTGCAAAATTTCATCATATAAATAGCCCGAGCAACGCCGGGCAAATCAGCTAGTGTAAAAATAAAATAAACACATTTGAGGAACTTTGCCAGTATGTAAAACTAATTTTATATAATTCATTTCAACACATGGTTTATTTTAGTGGTTGGCCGAACATTACTCCTGCTGTTATAGTTTAGGCCTTCCCTACATACAGAAGGGGTAGTTCGGGAAATTTTGAAACACAGTATATCAGGTTGTTGAAAAGTTTCTTCCGGTTCTAGAACCCGTGCCCAAGAAGTGCTCATTTTCCGAAGGGGATGTTCATATTTTTTCAAACAAATTATTGCATTCGATTCCTGAATATCTTTGCTATATTACATCCAAAAATCAACTTTCTTACTATACATCTGTGAGTGCCATCAACGGTCTGAAATGGACCTTTCACGCGAGCATATTGGAGCAATAATCTTCTACGAGTATTCTGGAAAGATCAGTGCTGCGCAATGTCACCGAAACACTTGCCAACGTTTAGGTGAAGGCATTGTTAGTTTACGTACAATAGAAGAACGGTATCGCCGGTTCAGACGCGGAGATAGGACTCTTCAAGATGCACCTCTCTGGTCGGCCAATCATTATTTCAGATGGTGATCTACGCCAGGCAATTGATGAAGATCACAATGTAACAGAACAGTTCAAGGTTCACTTTTCAACCATTGCCCGGCATCTGCATGAGCTGAATCTGTAATTCAAGTTTAATCGTTTTTGTGTTGGAATAAATATCCGGAAAAAATTTTTGCAACAACCTGATATTTATCCTAAATTTATCTGTTTGATTCCTTAAATTAATATAGAAACTTGTTATAAGCAATCAAGGAATGAAAAAGACGGAAAGTTGCTATGAAGTTCATCAGTTAAGATCGGAAAGGCTACTTTTTCTTCAACTAGGCTGGACAAAAGCAAAAAAAAAAAAGGAAGTTGGCCCAGGTTCGTATTGCAACTTACGAAAGAGAAGAATTGAGGAGCAGAAGTAATATCAATTAAAATTATTGTTGAAGATGCTCGAAAGACTTGATGACATAAAGAGGATCAAAGGAGAAGAAAATGGTAACTTAAAGGAATTGGGATTGCAGATGCGCGAAGGCTCGATGATTTAAAGAGAGATCAAGGAGTTGAAAATAGAGATAATTTGGAATGATTATTGTTGCATGTGTTCAGAAAACTCGATGATCTGAAGAGTAATCGAGGAACAGAAAAGAGAAAAGAATTGGAAATATCATTGTTGCAGAGATTGAAAAAACTCAATGATATGGAAGAGGATTGAAGAGTAAGACACTGCAATAAAACAAAAGAATTATTGTTGCAGATGCTCAAGAACTCAATGATTTGGAAGAAAAGAGATTTATTGGTAAGCTGTGTAAATATTACTGCTGAGAAAATAGGATAAAGCTCATTACACGAGTTAAAAGGATCTTTGGAATATGAAGGGGACAATAGCTTGGATCAACTTTCAGAAGAGGGCCAGAATTTGCAATGCAAATCCTGATATCAAAGAAAAATGTCGGAAGACAATGATGATAGGCAACAGCAGATAAAAATAAGCCAGGTAAAATACTGGCAGAAAGATCAGAATTTTTCTAAAAATAAGCTCCACAGGAAAAAGAGGAGTAAAAATAAGAATAATATAATAATGATCTTCATTACAGAAAGCAAGAGAGTGTCAAAGAGGGCAATGTCGTGAAAAATGCAGCAGAATTGCAAAAGTGGGTTATAAAGAAGAGACATCAAGTAATAAAGAAATAAGTAGACCTGACTGTGGTTGAGGAAAGCAGAGAATGAAGTTTGAACTTAAAGAGAGAAAATTCGAAGGAGGAATAAAAGGAGGAGCAAGGAGAAATCGAATCACAGAGCCTCGGTAACCCATCTTAAAGGTTGGATGGACCTGCCTACATAATGCTGCCGACCACATTACGATCTCAGCCACGATTGCCAGGCCACTACAAAAAGGACGTGTGATCATTGGTGTTAAGAGATAGAAAGGCCGCCTTCGCACGGAATCCTGGTGGACCTGTCAGCTAAACCCAACTGCGCAATTTTCAAGAATCTTCATGCAACAAGCAAAAGGGTAAACATGCTAAGATTAACTGTTATAATTATAATCATCCTTATACTATCGAAAAGGTAATTCCCAGACTGGTGAGAGACAAGGCTGCCTGTCTGCCAGTTAGAAAGAAAAAGGCAAATCTTCAGCCCATGAAGAAAGGGTCCACATGAGCAGAGCAGAGGGACAGTGCTCGTGTCAATTCCTCATCCTAGATTGAAATGCCCAAAATTGACCTGCCCAAAATTGAAACCAAGACGTTTTTATTTTTATGCTACCCGGACCTTGATATCCCGCATCCGCAAGTGTAGTTCTGCAGAGCTGATCAGTCAAAAAGAGGTTAACGCACACATAGATTCAGCCAAAGAGGAACTGGCATTCTCAATGGTTCAATCAGCATTGCTTCTGGTTAAACAAATGTCGGACCTGACGCAGATTTCTTTCCTGGAGAGCAAGTTCACGAGGCCAGTCAACTTCACCTTGCAGTGAAAGCCGATTGCATGCCATAAGGTCACGCCGCATTTATGCAAGGGGGAATTGGATCAGGGTAGAACAATTTTATTACTAAAGTTTAGGAATAGTGCTATGCCAGTTAATAATGTGTCTTCCCAGATTCATAGATTATGCCACTAATGCTTACTTTTTCTTCTTATAGTAACTAGCCTTCCAAAGTAGCGGTGCTGATTGGCTATTTACACATGCCTTACAATACTCAAGTCCAGGCCCAATAGCTAGAATCAGCCCAGGTACACAACCATAAAACTGCCACAAGGAACAAATTAAATTCCACAACTGAAAAGAGTTTGAGCCCCATTCTTTATGAGGATACTTGGATTGATATGAATTATATTAATTGACAATGAATTTAATGATTTTGAATTTTGTTCAATTTATCATTAAACTTTGATTCAAAATTTCAAATGCTATTCCCTTCCTTCACTCTGACACGTTTAATTCCCTCTGCTTATATTTGTACGTGACACCTATGAATCATTTACAGATCCACACATTTTGACTAATGCAAGCATTCACCACCACTTATGATTAGTTTCATTGTAGATGGATTCATGATAACACAACTGGCAAGGATTTAGTCGTAAAATCGTTCATCTCAACAACAAGATAAACGAAATATAGAAAATTGGCTATTATGTCTTCAAGAAAACTAAGTGATGTGGTTAGGTTAACACGATAGAAAATTCCCCAAAACCATTGTGTGGCCTAGACGATAAAAATTATCCCGCTGACTAGAAGGTCGGGCATCGTAGTCGGTTGTTACTTGATTGTTCCACTAATTATTTGATAATCTAAACAAAGCAGTCAGATATCACGAGAAGTGAAACTCATAAAAAATTGAGGTTAACCATTTAAAATGTATGTATTAAATGTAATTATATGTATTAAAATGCTTATAATTAAATAAACATGTTATTATATTATTTTTTCGAGCTCATCAGAAAAAAATTGTACTTTAAAGTGTAAAGGTATCACTTCGCACCTTTAAAAGTCTTTAAAACTCCGTTATAAAAGGAAGTTTTGAAGAAAGGAGGGCAAACAATTTACTTAATATTTACTATTCCAAGTAAATACTCAAAGTGGCCTCCTGCCATAGTATTACAAACCATAATTCGACATAACAGTGACTGCCGCACCCTCTCAAAGATTCCAGGAATTTACCGAATATTTCCAGTGGCTACTGCTATACCTCGCAACAGGATCGTCTTCTGAGGTAATTGATATCTCATAAATCAGGTTCTTCACAAGAACAACAGGAAACCACTATTCCACATCAGATGTTTATTACAACGTATGCGCATTTCGGCAGCCAAGCTGCCTTCCTCAGCGAATACAAGAACTTGATCAGACCAGAGGAAGTTCTTGTATTCGCTGATTCCTCCTCTGGTCTGATCAAGTTCTTGTATTCGCTGAGGAAGGCAGCTTGGCTGCCGAAATGCGCATACGTTGTAATAAACATCTGATGTGGAATAGTGGTTTCCTGTTGTTCTTGTTAATCTGTGTCCACAGTTTCTGGCTTCATCTCCTTCTCTGAAACACATAGACCAATAACTATCAATTATTTATTTGAGTAACTGACGTCATGAAATTAGCAAGTTGCTATCAGCTTAACTGATTGATAGATGACAACAATTATCAAAAAGTTAATACCAATCTTATCTTCTAGATTAATCAGCAATTAATCACCTATGAGTTTTCAACACGACACATATGGCGGTTAAACCTGGCCAACATGGCGGTTAAAATTAATCATTTTGATCCTTCGAGGCGGATAGATAGGCCATGTTCCCGATTGGATAGGAAATGTGTGCCTATTATAACTTGTATTTACTTTTTGATACTCTA
>JAHWFO010010403.1:0-15318 GCA_023313115.1 Rhysida immarginata
TGGTTTTAACATCGATGTTAACCTCGATGTACGATGCTTTTAATGTTCGATGCTTTTAACGATATTCAGGGAATTTTACGTAATCTTTCTGCTAGCCACCCTATCATTCCTAACCTTTTATATATTTTTTTATAATAATTTTTTAATTTTTTACATTTTCAATTTCCTATGTGTTATCCTATTGCATTTTTCTCGCCGCCATCTCTTTTTTTCCTATTTGTCCTTCGTCCTGTCCTATCCCAATACGTCTTGTAATTAATCTCATTTCTTTTCAGCCAATACCGTATTACTAATCCCTATGCAAACCATATATAAACCCGTCCGTTAGTACACATTTCATAACTTCAGGATAAATCTCTAATATTCTTATTGCTTTTAGAGAATTATCCTTTTTATCCTTTTTTTGCTTTGATAAAGGATAGTCTCTATCCGAAACGTCAGCTTTTTAATTTGTTTTTATATTTCTAGTCTTACTTTGATTGTAATCGTTTTTATTAATTATTTTGTTAATTTTTAATTAGTATTGTATTTATTTTTTCATTTCTAATATTATATATTATATTACTTATTAATAACTGACAATCATTGGCCGGCTCGGTGGCCGAGAGCGTTGAGGCGCAGTTTCGCGGGTTCGAATCCCGCCGAGGGCATGGATGTTTGTGTTTGTCTATTTCACCATTATCCTTTCATCCCAAACAGCTAGTTTCCTGGATAAAAAGGGAGATGCAGGCTGAAAATAAAGTTAAAGTTAAACTGACATTCATTGTCGAAATATTCGTCTCTCTCTTCCATCCCCTTAAGTTCAGTTTCTGATATATCCAATTAATTTACAACTTGCAAAGTTCTCGCTCATTCTATCCAATATTTACCTACTATTAATATTTCTAAGAATTAATAGTAGCTCTATTATAAAACTATTGTAACCGAAAATACAGTAATGTGATTGCACCATATTCGATTATTTGAAAAACTCCGAACAGAAAGAAGATGATTGATGCCTTACATTCACTTTACTTTTAAAATTCATTCATAGATCAATAAATGCGGGCCATATAATTCGCTACATCCGCTTCCCATTCTGAAAATTTTATTAAACCATCAAAGGCTGAGAGATGATAGTAATAATGGAGACAGGACGTTTGCGTCTCATGATATGTATATTTAAAATTAGTAAGTTTTTAATTGTATGTCCATGTGTTTTCAAAACTTTATCAAATAATCGTATACTTTTATTAATTAAAAAAAGATTGTATTTTCATTTTTTAGAAACATTTATAAGACGCTGAATTTTTCAGCATATGAAAACGTAGCTTTAAAATAAGTTAATATGGAGGAAGCTCAGGCCTGCCGCTTTGTGGAAAGTGAATGTTCTATCCTCGGACGGGTCCAGTATTCTTGGCAATTATTTACGGAGGTGGTTTGCTGTTGTCTTCCACTGTTATCGGCGGCTGTAAGATGCCAGCAGCAGCTCGGACCGTCAGCTTAATGTGCCTTCCGAAGCATGAGTAGTATGGAAATCCACTGGTGACTGGCCGCAATATTGTTACTTACCTCCATTATTCTTTCCCGATTAGCAAGGCGAATGAGCTACGACCAACTCCACCGAATTTGGTTGAAAAGAAAAATAAAAGAAAAAAAAGAAAAAAATTATTCGTGATGGAGGGAACTTTGAACGGGGGAGATGGAGGGAACTTTAAAAAGCTTTCATAACTTAAAATTGGCTCATCAGCTTTAAATAATTCATTATCAAAAAATATTTGTTTCAGTGAGTAGAATCCGTATATGTTGAACTTACTGAATTCATAAATGCTACAGCCATTTTTACATCTTATCAATATTTTTTCTCTGAAATTAACTTAATAACTCATGATTTGAGTAGATATGTTGAAATTTTGAAGGAAAAAAATCCATCTGTATGTATTTTATATGTGTAACTAACTCCTCCGATACGGCAAATAGCAGACCCAAATAAAAATTAATAAATACGTAGAGGGCATCATAAATTTTTAATGATTATTAGTTGACCCTATTAGAGGACTTAATTTTTTCTAAAATAAAAAATAATGGATGTAGCATTTCAATAAATTCGACATATACGGACTCCTCTCATTGAGACGAATAATTTTTCTAATTAAATTGTTTGATTCCGATAAGCAATTTTGGATAGAGATATTAATGAACCCTTTCCCCCATATTTCCATCCGTAATAGAATAAAAATTAAAAATTAAAAATAAGAGAGGATTCCTTGACTGTGTTTCACAGACTTTTTATGATGATTGACCAAGTTTTTTCAGAAACATTAATTATTCCAAATATTTAAAAAATGCCTGTAGCTTTCATGCCAGCGAATAAAATCAACAAGTACGGACTTCTCACTGAGACAAGAATATTTTTAATGAATTATTTGGCACTGGTTAGCCATTTTTGAGTTATAAGAGTCTTTTATGATCCACCTTCTGCCAAAAAAACTTTTTTTTTCATTTCATGACAAAGTGGGAGGCCTGTGCGAATGTACCTTTCCGCTACTTCAACTTATTTTAAGATAGTTTCAGTTGAATTTAATTTCCAAAACCGCTTAAGCAATTGAGATGGTTATTTTAAATAAGATATTTTGAATTTTGAAATTTAATTTAAAAATAAGCCATGACTTATAAGGTTTATAATACAGGTTGTCTCGGAATTCATTGTACAAAATTCTAAGGCAGTTAGTATGGGTGATTCTAAGCAAAAAATTCAAATGAACATGGTTCCGAATTTGAACGATAACTGAGATATTAACACCAAGATCAACAAGTTAATAACTCAGGTTTTGTAAAGCCTACATTAATGATATTTGGGAGAATAACAGTGTACATAAGATTATGTATGCCGTTAAAATTTGATTGAATTCCAACGAGAAGTTTCCGAGTTATACAGTCAAAATTGTAACAAGTGCTAGTTAGTACTCACAAGTGAGCACTTGTTATGATATTGAATGAGTAACTCGGAAACTTCTTCTTAGAATTCGAACAAATTTTAACGGTATACACAGTCTTATGTAGACTGTTATTACCACAAATTTTATTAATCTAGGCTTAAGAGAACCTGAGTTATTAACTTGTTGATCTTGGTGGCGGCATTTTTATTTCTGTTCATATCTCAGTTAAAGTTCAAATTCGGACCCATGTTCATATGTACTTTTTTGCTTAGAATCACCCATACTAACTCCCCTAGAAGTTTGTACAATGAATTCTGAGACACCCTGCATATTAGTTTCAATACCATTTTCATCATATACAGTCATAAAAACGTGACATTTAAAAAGTTAAACATTGATTCCAATTTTAATCCAGTTTGGCAATCACTTTTCATTATTATTATTATTATTATTATTATTATTATTATTATTATTACAACGCTTACATAACTTTCGCCATTTGGGTCATGTTTGGTGGATGAAATCTTGTGATCAATATTTCAACCCCTTCCACTAGTCCGTTCTTGCTCAAATTTTGTACACTTACGTAAAGTCGGTGACAATGCATGAATCAAAAAAAAATGTTCAAAAAATCCAAAGGGGGGGGGGGATTAATAAGAAATAGAATTGGCTTATGTTTGTTTGTTTCTTTGCTCAAGAGATGGCGCTATCTTGAATTTTGACATAAGCGTTGTTTTTTGAATATTTTTTTTCTTCACTTGTTTCAACAATAAATTTGATGAAATTATTTTTAAGCAAATGGAAACAGAAAATAGTTATCTTCTATACATATAATAAAACTGCAGAACCGTTGTGTCTGTACATTGAAAATATTTGCCTAAATCTGATTGCGGGTGATGTAGGAAGTGTAACAGAATACAATAAGACCATTTTTAAAATTTTTGTCTGTCTTTATCTGTTTGAACACGCTATAATCCAAAACTATTTGACGAATCTTCATGGGGTTTTCACAGGTAACTGGAGCGTAGCATAGGCTTTATTTCATCAAAATCGGCTCATGGAAAAAATAGATATCTTAAATTAAAGTTTTAGGAGTCTGCTCAGCCATAGCCTACAAAGATAAGGAAAGCCTGCCTAATATCTCGCTGCTCTATTGTTGCAATGATACGATATTTTGAAGAATAATCTTCCCGCTTTGCCATATGGTAGCGCTGTTAGAGACCTCTCATCTTGGCTGTGGATAGTTGTTTACTATCTTATGCGGGTTCCAAAAAAAATATTTTGCAACATTTTCATATTGTATTGGAGTGTGAATTGACCTCCGGTCCACAGAAAAAAATTTCCAAACCGCGACAAATAACCATAACTTGATACAGTCGAACTTCTTTATAACGAAATCAATGGCCACTCCCCAAAAATTTGTTAGACGGAAAATTTGTTATACATAAATATGGTTAATACCCAAGATTTACATGTTTCTCTAGGTTGGGACCAAAGTAAAAATTCGTTATAGGGGGAAAAAGTCGTTATATTATTATCCATGTAGTGAGCTTCAACTGTATTACAAAATAAACTTCAAAACTAATTTTCAATACTTAGCGCACTTCTGATCTCATATAATTTACTTTAACATAATTGTTACCGGCCTAAATCCTAATAATGTCATAAATCTTTTTTCTAATTTCAAGGAAGCAACTCGGTCGTTGTTTTATAACTAGAGGCGAAGTTGTAAGTTAACTCTGACAATTGTTGCATGTTGGATCACCATTTGCAGCACTGTCGTACCAACACCTCATAGAAAAAAAAGCCAAACAATTGAAACGTCATACGTTGTTACATCTTCATATTTCGACCATTGTTAAACTTATTTCTACCAATAAATTTGGTCGACTTCATAGCCGACGAGAAAGACAGGCCTGGGCACTCAAAAGTCACCTGATCACAGTAGTCTGAGCAACAATCCAACCTTCATTGTTTCCAACAAACGAAAATTTCTAATTGTTAAAATCGGACTTGGAGACAATGAAAGTTGGATTGTTGCTCAGACTACTATGGTCAGGTGACTTTTGAGTGCCCAGGCCTGTCTTTCTCGTGGGCTACGGGTCGACTTATAATGATGTAACAATGTATGACTTTTCAGTTGTTTGGCTTTCTCTCTAGGAGGTGTTGATTTTACAGGCTTTCCTTTATTGTTGTAGGCTATGGCTCAGCCAACATTCAGTAGAGATGGTGTTGGTTCAGCTACGTAGAAAAGATGGCGCTTTATTAGTTGAATTTTAAAAGACATCCACAGAAGTTTTCTAATGTTTACCGATCACGGGTTGATACACCAAGAAACCAATAGATATCGCTGTTATTTTTAAAAGTCGTTTACACAGTATTTGCGGAAGTTTAGGCTAGCTTACATAGATAGATATTACATAAGATTTAGATAGACGATTACGAATCTTTACGAATGCAAACTAATGTTGAATTTACTTGGCTAGAATATACGGAATTACTGATTTTGCTTTATGATTTGGGCGCCTACTTATTACATTTTGAATTGGTTTTGTTTACGAATAAAAATGCCCAGAAAACATTTCTTAATACACTTGAATGGCTAATAGACTCAGGATTTTACGATCTCAAAATCCAAAAACGTTGGTGAGGCGAGACTTGCTGCAGCTCGAGAACGTCAGGCTTTAACCGCTCGCTCTTTAGAAACTCCTTACGAAGGCTAGGCTCGACGTAATTCTGATCGAGGGCATTATGCATCATGTCGCTACTCAGAAACCATCACTCAAAGAGAATCCCGCCTAAGTTCGCAGTGGGTACGCACAGCTGCTTCGCGGTCTCTCGAAACAGTGACCAACAGCTAACGCGACCGAGCGCTGATCGTGTGCGCCATTCATTATCTCCCGCCTCAGAAACGTCTACGCAGCGTCAGGAGCGCTTAAATAATGATCGAGATCGTCTCAATATTGCTAGATCTTTAGAAACTGATGACCAACACCAGCTGCTTTTAGACTTAGCTAGGAAGAATTATGAACGCACGCGTCAAGATCGTGAGGATTTTACAGTGAATGAAAGGGAGAGGGTAGATGGAATACGGCAGGCAGACACAGAGGAACAGCGCCAAGTTCGCCTAGCCGCTGATCGTTTTCGGCTCCCGCTAAATAGAATGTTAATGTCTCTAGAAATGGTTGTGGAGAAAGCCGAACTTCTTTGAGTTGATTAAGAAAAAAAGTGCATTTACATAAAATCTTATAAGCCACATTTTTCCTCAATTGGTGGAATGGTCGTTATACTCTGTTCAACGAAAGAAAATCTGGGCGTGTCTAATTAAATTTCCGGTTTCAATTGTTAGACATTGTTGCTAAGTAAAATTAACAATCGCTAACAATTGAAATTGGAAATTTAACTGGATACTCCCAGTTTTTCTTTCGTTGGACAGAGTATAATTGTACATTTTGTGAGGGTCTGAAATAGCAAAAAGCAAGGACTGGAATGTGTTACTCGAGTGGAAAGTGCATATTGAAATTTCTTAGAACTCCTCTGAGATCTTGAAATTTCTGCTGAATGGTCACCATCTACAATCAAAACACTTTTTGGATAAATTCCGTGAGTATAATAATGCCTTTCACATGACATCTTTTGGCGCGAAACATATAACGGAAGGGCCATTCATGCTTACCTTTAAGGTTCAAGGCCAGGTTTACCACTTATCGGTGCTTTGCTGACTGAAAATGAACCCAAGATTCTTCAGATATATTTTGTTTTTAATTATGAATCACAAGCAAATATTAGAAAACAAAACTTTCCACAACTTAATAATGATGTGATTGCTCTGCTGCATCAAGTGAATCTATATACCGTAAAATCTTGAATACACGCCGGTCTCAAATAAAAGCCGAGTGGGGTGTAAAAAATAGATTAAACGCCGGGTCCGGGTCATCTTTCAAATCGCCGAAAAACGACAGCAGCACAGAAAGAATTTGAACAACATTTAAAGACCCCCGTTTAAATAATTCATATCCCTGCCTGCAGATATACAGGGTGTAAATTTTAAGTTGACAAAGCAGAATAACTCGAAAAATAAGCTTCACACGAAAAAATGCGTATAATCCAAAGTTGATTATTTTCGAGGGGGCATCTGCTGGTGCTAAAATTAGCCCACCCCCCCCCCGGCCCCTGGGGGTGGGGCGGGGGGCAACTTTAAAATTTCAAATGGGAACCCCTATTTTTTATTGCAGATTCAGGTCCTACATAAAAAACTACGTACATTTTGTCTGAAACATTTTTTTTATTTTTGGTAGATGGCGCTGTAATTCAAGAAAATCCATTTTCTCATTTTTGCGTGGAAATAACTAATTTATTATTCATTTCGATTCCTACATTGTTTTAACTACAATGTAATTTGAAGACATTTCGTCAACAAACAAATAACGTAAACATTGGCATTTTTTTCAGAATGTTTACATTTTAAATTCTGATCTTTAGAAGAAAAGATTGTAATTTTTCAACTGTTTTTGTGAGTGTACAACGCCGTATTGCTTTTGAATTTACATTATGAATTATCTTTCTGTGGAAGAAAAAATTGAGATGGTGTACATTTATGGAGAAAGTGGGAGAAATTTTGATAATGCAGTCGCGCTTTATGCTCAGCGTTTTCCTGGCCAAACGCGATCACGGTCTTCTTTTGTTCGAGTTATTAAACAATTTACTGCGGAAGGTAGTGTGAACCAGAAAAAAAGAACCCGTGCAGCTACTGTTTGTGGAGAAAACAATCAAGTGTCAGTCCTAGCTGCTGTGGCTCATAATCCACATGCGAGCACAAGAGAAATATCAAGGCAATCAGGAATTTCACATATGAGTGTTTGGAAAATGCTGAAGCTCCACAAATTTCATCCATATCATGTATCTATGCATCAGGAACTACATGGCAATGACCACCAAAACCGTCTAACGTTTTGTCACTGGGCACTTCAGCAGATGCAAACAAACCAACATTTTTTTGCACGAGTTCTTTTCTCCGATGAGTCAACATTCACAAACCACGGGGAAGTTAATCGACATAACATGCATTACTGGAGTGAACAGAACCCACACTGGATTCGAGAAGTCAACCATCAGCGACCTTGGTCAATTAATGTTTGGTGTGGGATAATTGGCGATAAACTTATCGGTCCATATTTTATAGACGGTAATTTGAATGGCAACAAATATCGTAACCTACTTGAAAATGAACTACCAGATCTACTTGAAGACCTGAGTATTGAACTTCGACAACACATGTGGTTTCAACATGATGGTTGTCCAGCGCATTATTCATTAGTAGCGCGCGAAGTACTACATCGACTTTACCATGGTCGCTGGATCGGCAGGGAAGGTCCTGTGAATTGGCCAGCCAGATCGCCTGACCTTACATCGCCAGATTTTTTCTTATGGGGTTACCTCAAAGATATCGTTTATAAGGAAACGCCAACCACTCGCGAAAACATGATTCAAAGAATAAGAGATGCTTGCGCTGCAATTACACCAGACATGTTATCAAGATGTGTTCAGGAATTTACAAAACGAGTCAATAAATGCATCGAAGTTGGAGGTCATCAATTTGAACATTTAATTTCATAAAACGGCGAGATGCAAGGGATTTAAGGACAACAAGCAGGCCGAAAGTGAGAGGCGAGGGGACTCACTGGAAATACAAGCACCCCGAAATTCATTTACTTGCAAGTATTTGCAAATAAGAAAAAATAAAACGAAAACAATCGGTCCTTTTAAGGACCACCAAATCTTAAACGGGAATAACTTCATCTTTACACAGTCTTTTACTTTTTTACTCTGTTAGTTAATGAGTTCACTCGTTAGTACGTAGGATGTTCGGTTAGTTAGTTAGCTAATCAGTTGATTTGTTTGATAATTATAAAGTTGTGTGGCCTCATGACCACGAAACAAAACAAAATTATCCTAATCCGCGGCAAAAAATAATAAAATAATAACTTTGCGGCAAAATTTACGAAGTAAATAAGTATTTTTTATTTCTCCGTAACCATTTCCACGCAAAAATGAGAAAATGGATTTTCTTGAATTACAGCGCCATCTACCAAAAATAAAAAAAAATGTTTCAGACAAAATGTACGTAGTTTTTTATGTAGGACCTGAATCTGCAATAAAAAATAGGGGTTCCCATTTGAAATTTTAAAGTTGCCCCCCCGCCCCACCCCCAGGGGCCGGGGGGGGTGGGCTAATTTTAGCACCAGCAGATGCCCCCTCGAAAATAATCAACTTTGGATTATACGCATTTTTTCGTGTGAAGCTTATTTTTCGAGTTATTCTGCTTTGTCAACTTAAAATTTACACCCTGTATATTGCTGAAATTGCGCGATACTATGCGGGATTCAGAAACCATTACCTTTCAAGAGATCGAAGATGAAGAACTTTATAATAATGAGGCAGTTATCTCCAGTGATTCCGAACCAGAAGATCATATTATCTAATTATTAATTTTTAGTTTACAAAAAAATTTCGTATTAAATTGCAATTCAAAACTTTGTCGGATTTATTGCAGGGTGACTAGCGACGGGGAAAATTGGGAAAGTCAGGGAATTTTTTGTAACCGGGAAAAGCCAGGGAATTTTACAAAATCAGCAAAAGATGCGAAATTGGAACGAAAAATTGGTCAGGGAAAATTACATGATCAACCGGGAAAAGTCAGTGAATTTTACGCAGTCGTTTTGGGACACCCTATTAGACACCCTGTTATTGGGAAAAAGCCCTTAACGCCGGGTCTCAAATAAACGCCGGGTGGGTCCGGACCATTGAAACAAATAGACGCCCGGGCGTGTATTCAAGATTTTACGGTATTGATAGTTTTAAATCTGTACTAGATTCTATTCCACAAGAGTGCAGATAAACGACCCGTTGCTGGACATAGCGGCAGGTACAATGTTCCTGTCACAAATTAAATTGCAGCTGTTTTCGACACAATTTCGAGCTCAAGGAGAAATAGCTCTCGCTGTGACTTCGTCGGGAATAGCAGCCACGTTGTTATGAGATAGGAACATGCTTGAAGACTTAAAATCTGTGGCGACACATCACGCGGTTGCACTTAACAGAGGACATGCGAACGCGAATAGGAGGCAACACAAATTCACCGGAGTTTTCTGATTCAATGTTATAAATTGGCGACGGCACATATCAGGAAGAACATGGTCAAATCGTTTGCCTAGCCATTTGTGCCATAGAGTACTTTCATTCCAAGACATCATTTCTCTCGTTTATGGTGATCAAATGCAAACAACAACACATGAAAACTCTTAGTTTTGTGAAAGGGCTATATTAACACATCGAAGCGATCAAGCTGCAAGAATTAACTCGGACATACTCATGTTGAGGGAGAAAATATAGAGTATATCTCTATAAACAGAGTTATGGAGCAAGATGACTCTACCAATTATCCAGTCGAACTTTTACACTCTCTTAGCGCAACTGGCTTTCCATCACACAAAATTAATTTGAAAAACGGCGTTTCTAATACGAGGTCTGTTCAAAAAATACGTAGACTGTTTGAATTGCGCGGGCCCTGTTGGTCCCAATCAAAATCGCTTGGTGTCGCCATCTTCTGACAGATCCGCTGATTACAAGGCAGTTTTTTGATTGCAAATATCAGTATTGGTTGATTAGCTACGCGGTTGTTTGTGAAGTGTGTTTTTTTCGTTTGGCGAATTTTTAGAATGAGTGACTTGAACGAGCAAAGAGTTGTTGTGAAATTTTGTGGGAAATTTGAGTCTGCGGGATGCTATCCGGCGGAAAAGGCCAGAAATGTGGACGAGTGGTGACTGGTTGTTTCCTCACGACAACGCTCCAGCCCATTCAGCCCTCAGAACTCGAGAGTTTTTGGCCAAACACTCGATCACTGTTCTTCCTCACCCACCCTACTCACCTGACCTCGCTCCTTGTGACTTCTTCTTGTTTCCCAAACTCAAAAGACCTTTGAAAGGAAGGAGATTTGAGACGATTCCCGACATAAAGGCAAACGAAGGCGCTGAAGGACATCACAAAAGAAGCGTTCCAGGACTGTTTCCAAAAGTGGAAACACCGTTGGGATAAGTGTGTGCGTCGGGGAGGAGAGTACTTTGAAGAGGACCCAGATATGTAACTTCTGAATAAAGTATATTTTGTTTTATGACGTCAGTCTACGTATGTTTTGAACAGACCTCGTATTCTGTTGCCAAATTTAAGTCCACCGAAATTGTTTAATGGTACGTGGCTTCAAGTATAAACATCATAGAAGCGGAAATTTTGACGGGAAGTGGCGCAGGCGAGCGAGTTTTTATACCCCGAATCCCGCTTATTCCTAACAATTTCCCGTTTCGCTTTAAACGTGTATAATTCCCGGTGAGCTTATGTTATGCCATGACAATAAGCAAATCACCAAGCCAGACGCTGCGTGTTGCGTTTGTGGATTTGAGTGTCGATTGCTTTTCGCATGGGCAGCTCTATGTGGCTCTCCCCCGTGTTAGTGAATCAAACAAGATCTTTGTTCATTCCCCAATCATTCTACTTCAAACATTGTTTACAAAGAAGCTTTATAATAAGTCAAAAATATATTCCACCTGTACGAAGTCGCGGGCACAGCTAGTATCTAATAAGAAATTATTTATAAACCTTTAAAAAATTACTAATTTTAAATATGCATATAATGGGACGTACATGTCCGGGATGCAAATGTCCTGGGACACAAATGACCGGGACGCAATTGTAAAAATGATAAGCCAAATTGCATGAAGCACGCGTTGCTTAAGAAAGTCATCTGTATGGGATGGAGCATCCATTCGCGTCTATACAGGCAGTGATGCAGAAACGTATGCCATCAAACTGGTATTGGGTAGTGTTATGAGGAAAATTTCAACATGCTTCATGTAATTGCACACTTAGGTCATCCAGAGTTTGGGAGGTAGGTAGATGGCAGTGCATTCATCACCCTAACAGATCCAATCAGTCAATAATCTGGAGACCCGGCATGTCAAAGAATGCTGTCCACATCTCATGGAGCCTCTTGTGGATGACGCGAGCGCTAAAGAAACGAGCCTTAACTTGCTGCAAGATAGCGTTGGGTGTGTAACGCACAAATGACAGAAAATGGGGCCGCATAACCTCATTGAAGTATCAGTGTGCTATCTCCGTGTCTTCAAGAAACACGAGAAGACCAGGTATCATGTTGAGAACACAAACCGTTGCCATTCCTCTGTCCAAAGTTGACTGATGTTCCTGGTACGATTGACGACGCGCCGCACGATGCCAAGGGTTACAGAAGAACGGCGCATAGTTCAAAAGCTCCAGCCAGATTTAAACGCCGAGGAATGGTTTTGTTGAGATCGACAAATACAATGTAGGCAGATCTGATGAAATGTAGTGCCACTTGCCTTCTCTTTCTGTAGAGTGCCTGGAAGGACCAGTGCCTACTCTACACTGAGCTGCCACTTTATTAAGTACACCTCACAAAATATACAAATTGAGTGACTGCCTGATTTGAATGTCACGTGATTACAAATGACGGTGTAAATATCCTGAAGCAACTTTTCTACTGTTTGTTAAGCGATAACTATAGAAAAAAGAGGTAAACCAGTGATCTGACTAAATTCCAGCGTGTCCTGATGGTAGATGCAACACGGACTGGAATGAGCATTTCAGAAACGGTGACTCTCCTGAACTTTTCATTACCACAGTTTCAAGGGTTTATCGAGAGTGGATCAAGTAGCAAAAAACATGTAGCCATGACCTTTGTTGATGAAAGAGTCCAGAGGAGAATGCCAAGACGTGTGCTTGAAAACAGAAAGGCAACAAATTACTGCTCATTACAACTCAGATATCCAAAAAAATATTAGAATGGACAACTTAGCCTCACCTTGGCTCGAATGGGTTACCAAAGCCGAAGACCATTTCGGGTACCAATGCTAACAAGAAGAAAGAGCGCCTCCTGTGGGTACAGGAGCACAAGGATTGGACCATTAAAGGTTGGCAAAAGATTGTCTGGTCAGACGAATCTACATGTAGGTTTCTGCTCCATCATGTTGAAAACAACATGAAGTTATGAAATTTGCAAGGTAGTGGAGGAGAAGTAATTGTGTGGGTAATGTTTTCTTGGAATGAACTGGGAATTTTGATACCTGTAGACAGTCTTTTGAACGATGAAGCATGCATAAACGTTGTTGCAGATCAAATTCACCCCTTCATGTTCACAGTTTACCCGCTCGCAGATGACACTTTCGATCAGGATAATGACCGAGCATACGAAGTCAGAATCATTATGGATTAGTACCAGGAACACGACAGTGATTTATCCTTGATGAAGTGGCTCGCTCAGTGTTCTGGTCTTAACCTCAATGAACATCTTTGGGATGAGCTTGAAAGGATCTCGTTGAATCCATGCCCAAACGAATACATGTGGTTTTCAGGACTAATGGAGATTGAACACGCTACTAGGCCAGTGTACTTAATAAAATGGCGGCTCAGTGTATGTGACCTATGACCTGTACTTATCCCTGCTTACAAATATTGTCACACAATGGTGATCGTAAGGCGAGGTGATGGCGAGGTGACCATGCCTTAAAACGGATTTTACACCCCAAAAGCATACATGAATTAACACGTTTTATTCCTTTAATTCTTTGAAAGCAATTTTCTTGTGTGTATTCCTTTTTACCCGAGACTTTGACAAGCCCAACAATATGGCATCATGAACTGTCTCTTAATATGCACAATTTTTACCTTCTAGATATTTGTATGGCCCGTTTTAAACACTGAGTAGAGGCTCCAAGCGTCCGCTATACCATGTTTTACATTGACATTTCGACGACGTCGCTTCAATGAATTGCATTGTGCCTTTGATTTTAATTTCTTTACAAACGGATGACTCCTTCTTAGTATAAGGATTTCCATGACAAACAGAATAATGCAGGATGAGTCAAAAGTCACTGGACCCAGCTGTATTTTGGAAATGGTGTGTAAAATGAACGATGTGACCATTCCAGCAGAGAATAAGATAGTTTTGGAGTTTGCTCTATCATTTAGGATAGTTTTGGAGTTTGGTCGCCATCTTGAAGTCCGCCATTCTGGGTCAAGGTTCAATTTTTTAAATGGGAAAGGGGTCATTTGGCATATCAAATAACACCAGCTTTTTTCCTCAATCTGATTTCCTTTCTACAATCGGATTTCAGTTATCTGTTGTAGTTCAGAAGTTCTTAACAAAAACAATGATACTTTCCAAACCAAAACATACACCGAAAAGTGGGTTGCAGCAGTTAAAGGATGTGTTCAATGTATTGTCCTTCCTTCTGGACACAGAGCTTAAGCGCTTTCTCCATTCATTATGAACGCGCACAAGAATGTCGGCATAATAATGCTGTCACAGGCCTGTAAGGAGCCGGATATAGGTTTGATGGGCCCTAGTTTATTGAAGGCAATGGGAGCCTTTATATGGGCCTTTAAGCTCCATTCAAGTTTCTGGAGCCCCCTCCCCCACCAAGACAGGGGCTAAAGTGGAGCAGTTCGACGAATATTTTAAAATACACTATATGATCAAAAATATCCGGACACCCCTCACAGATCATCGATTGGCCCAATGTCACATGATAATGACTTGCACATCATTTAAATAGCTTCCCACACCTTCAGACACAATTCTGCTTGGACATTGGCAAGAATGGGTCGTTCGGCAGAGCTCAGTGAGTTCCAACGTGGAACCATCGTTGGATGACACCTATGCGGCAAGTCCGTGCGTGACATTTCCAGCCTTCTTCAGATACCCAAGTCAACAGTAGGCGATGCCATTATGAAATGGAAGACCCGGGGATTAACAACAGTTCAACAACGAACCGGTAGACACAAGAAACTAACGGACAGAGACCGTCGAGTGCTTCGTCGTGTCACCCGCAGCAACCGGAAGTCCTCGGCGGAAAAAATTGCCACAGAGTTTCGAAACGCCTCTGCAAATGATGCCAGTACCATGACCATTCGTCGGGAACTGCACACGATGGGATTCCATGGCCGTGCTGCTGCCCACAAGCCCCACATCAGCAGGGTCAACGCCAAGCGACGTCTGGAGTGGTGCAAAGCCCACAGAAACTGGACAATAGACCAATGGAAACGTGTAATGTGGACAGACGAATCTCGCTACACACTCTGGCAATCCGATGGACGAGTTTGTGTTTGGCGCATACCTGGAGAACGCTTCTTACCTGAGTGCACAGAGCCCACAGTCAAGTTGGGAGGAGGAGGAGTCATGGTGTGGGGCTCATTTTCATGGTACGGACTGGGCCAGCTCGTTCCTGTGCAAGGAATCATGAACTCCGACCGTTATCTGAATGTTTTGGACAACTGTGCACTTCCAACGTTGTGGCAATTTTTCGGAAAC
>JAHWFO010010408.1:0-15886 GCA_023313115.1 Rhysida immarginata
TTACTCACGTAATCTTACTTTAGATGTACACTTGATGTTGTTGCAATTTCCTTTCTTCTTTCGATGTCTTGAAACAAAAATTCGCCATTCATCACTTTGTGTAGTCTAGCGGTCGCCGATTCTTCTATTTACTTGCTTACCATTCGCTCAATACAGCACGGAGCTAAAGGAGTGCTTCCTCAATCGTTTTTAACTCTTTCTCAATAGTCTGCTAACTCATTATCTTCAGTTACTGATCATTTTTTAAGATTTTCCAGAAATTGTTAAGTACTAAGAATTCTCTTTTCTAAGAAATGCCTGAATTCTATATTGCACAAACTTTGCCTTGCATTGTTGGTCCTGAGACATATATTGATTCTTGCATAGTGTTGGTGCATTGCGTGTTGACACCATTGTTGATACCTAATGTTGTACGAACTTTTATTTGCATTGTTGGTCATGAGATATATATTGTTGGTCCGTGCAGAGTGTTTGTGAATTGCGTGTTGATACCATTGTTGATACTTATTGTTGCAAAAACTTTGTCTTGCATTGTTGGTCATGAGATATTTCTCATTAATATGCTCTGCCATAACCATGAATATCGATTTTTTATCAATAATTATTATTTTTTCAAAATCTGAGGTAGACAGTGACCTTCCTCATGCTTTGAAGGTCATGTATGCGAAATTTTATCAAGATCGGAATAAAACTATAGATTTGTATAAAAAACGAACAAACAAACCCACAAACAAACAAACATCCTTCTTTATATATATAGAATCGATATTAATTGTTATGGCAGAGCATATTAATGAGAAATATCTCATGACCAACAATGCAAGACAAAGTTTTTGCAACAATAAGTATCAACAATGGTATCAACACGCAATTCACAAACACTCTGCACGGACCAACAATATATATCTCATGACCAACAATGCAAATAAAAGCTCGTACAAGAATAGGTATCAACAATGGTGTCAACACGCAATGCACCAAAACTATGCAAGCATCAATAATATATGTCTCATGACCAACAATGCAAGGCAAAGTTTGTGCAATATAGAATTCAATGCATAGAATTCCTGTTATTCAGCTTTTCTTAGAAAAGAGAATTCTTAGTACTTAATAATTTCTTGAAAATCTTTAAAAATGATCAGTAACTGGAGAGAATGACTTAGCAGACTATTGAGAAAGAGTGAAATACGATAGAAGAAGCACTCCTTTAGCTCCGTGCTGTATTGAGCAAATGGGAAGCAAGTAAATAGAAGAATCGGCGACCGCTAACTACACAAAGTGATGAATGGCCAATTTTTGCTCAAGACATCGAAAGAAGAAAGATAATTGCAACAACATCAAGTGTACATCTAAAGTTAGATTACGTGAGTAAAAAATTATTTAGATTAGAAGGCATCCTTGGAGAGATCCATCCATTGTGAGGCTTTAAAAAAATTTTTTTCGGTAAATCAAGTCTCGGTATATCACCTAGAATGGATTTTTTCAGTGAAGAGGTAAATTCCTGTCTTTCGGATTTTTCTTAAAATGGATAGTCCCTTCGCTATATATTGTAGTGATTGAGTTATTATTTAACCAATTTGCAGGTTTAATTTAGCTTTTTGAGGTTGTTCTGTTTACCTACAAGCGTAATTATCCCGGGCAACGCCGGGTCCTCTGCTAGTTATATATATAGATAGAAGATAACTATGTTTTTTGCTCATTGCGTACTGATTTCTTAGCCAGGTACTATAATCTCTAGGACGCAACTACGGGTCTTGTGCCCCCTTTTTTTTTCAACACGAGCAGGGACACAGTAACCTCAAAACGGTATCTTATTCACAATTCGCCAAGTTTATAAATACCTGCTCAACTAAGAATCTAGCTGAACTAAAACGGTCAGAACCATTACTTGTATATCCACAAATTATATATTCTTACTATGTTATATATGTAAGTATTCACCAACCTTGCAACATAGTTTTCTCCCTATGGACTCTCTCAGTAGAACTTACTCCGTGTATTTGCAAACTCGGCAATGGATTCACCAACGTCTGGTAGTTGCTCCGTGTTACAATTGCTCAGTTTGGTACTACATTTCATTACTTTTAATTCCTGACTTGCATCTGGAAAGATAAATAAAACGAGATATGCCCATTAACAAAAAAACAAACTTGTTTAAATAAAGAATGCGATTGACACAATAAATCAACAAAAGATGCAATATAATTCTGCATTGCAAATATATTAAAGCTCATCAACTATTTCAATTTTTAATTACAAAAGACCTTTTTCTGCCAGCATAAGCTGAATTATTCTGCTTCCATTATTTTTAACATTATCCAAACTTATAGTATACATTGCGTTGTGTTTTATTTTACTTTACATTACTCCATGCCATGCAAAAACCAGCAATTAAGCGCTTCTATCCTTGCTTCTCTTGACAGCGATTTAACTTCTGAGTTGTTGAGTCACTCACCAGCATCGTTAGTTAAAATAGATCGATGCTCACCAGTTTATTCCCGTTTATCATTGATATAATTTCACCGCTAAATGGTATTCCTGTTTTATCTTAGAAGACTCACGGTTAACATCTTCGCTGTCCACTATCAAACATTTTTAACCAACTGTAAGGCAAAGTGAAAATATTAATGTCTAACGTTCAATCCTTGGCAAAACGTTCCATTTCAACAAAGGAAGTAGGGCTTCCTGTTCAGGATCCACACAGTCTCAGCTTTTAAATCCGAATGACCACTAACAATACTTCTTTACCCCAATAATATCCTCGAGCTTAGGTTTCTTAACTCATAAAATGCATGTCTAATTGTTATAACTGCTAAGCGAAAACCATGTTTTTGAAAAAATATTTAACAAAATAAAATACAGCATGATAACTGAATTATGATAAAAGGAAACCACAATATTCATAGTATAAGCAAAACGAAATGCAAATCCAAATTGTAGAAATAATATCAACATATACAAATTAACTAAAACAAAACAACATCACTGACATGTCACAGATCAATTGAAAAAACACAAAGAATAAAACATTTCTCAAAAGTTGTGTACAGTCTGAAAATACCCTTAAAAATAGGGGTTTCCATTGCAAATTTCAAAGTTGCAAATGACGTCGAATTTTTTTTTTTTTTTTCTTGGGAATAAATTATATATAAAACCCTTCACATAAAAATACAAGAATTCTTCAACTGAAAGTATTGTAAGATTTGTATTTTAGAAGCTTGTTGGCTATTGGTTCACTTTATGTAAGACACCCTATATAGATCAGAATATAAAGCATAAACACAGGCCGAAGGCTCACAACTACACGCAAGCACCCACGAACTCCAAACAACGGATGGGTTAAAACTAAACAAATGAAAGGAATCTGGTAATTCAAAATCTGCAAAATTGAGAAATAAAAGAAATATGAGGTAAAACTTCCTGTGTTACTTATTCGTACTAGCATAAGAAAAAAAGTTAAAAGGAAAAGAGTGAGAAAACAAGAATGAACGAGAGTTCGAAGTCTTCAAGCGAGAAAACAAATGAGAAAAAGATTTCCGGTTGGGGGGGGGGGGGTGCTGACAGGGGAACTGGCCCGATCCTGCTTGGGGGAGGGGTCGTCCAAGTAACAGAATTAGTTGACATGGTCATGGTTTGTTAATTGAAGCCACGGACATGGTGGTCAATTTCGTGTACAGCCGTATTCATTTCTTATCGGTGGCTACGGTACAGCCATGCTTTGCTTACAGATCCCTCCGCCTCCCTCTATCTGATATCATTGGTTTATCCTCATAGCCTTCATTTTTTAAAATCTAATAATAGCTTATTTAAATCTAACAATTAAAAATATATTTAAAAATTTATTGTAGACGATAATATATTTTATAAATATAATTTTATTATTTTTAATTTTGTGCATTAATACCCTAAAAAATAATTTTCAATTTTGAGTGTAAGAACACTATGTACTATATAATTAATAATTTATTTATTTATTATTAATTAATAGTAGGCTGATGGTAAGAAATATGTAATGTCACTCGTAGTCCGTCAGAGGGAACCAAAATCAAGAGTTGCCAGGTAACGACGACGATACCGTCACGTCTTTCATACATATATGTTCTTTGCAAATATAACAGTCTTCTATCAGCGCAGAAACACTTTTTTTTATATGCCTTGCTGCTGAATGCTTCTTTACAATTCAACAAAAGAAAACACTGATATTAAATTTCCTAGAAATTAATTTTAGTACACACTATGGCTTTTCTAGTAATCGGGAAACAACAGAGAAATGCCTTTTTTTCCAAATAAGGTAAGACATGACACATTAATGTAACGATCGTTAATGTAATACTTAAAGCAAGGAATTAAATGTTATGTTAACGAAATTTATTAATTTATTCATGCAGGTGATAAACAGGATCGAAATGGCAGCAAAGGGTCGTTCTGTCGTATATTCTCAGCACTATAAAACAGTTGATTTTAAAACTAATAGCCGATGACGTCGTCGCTTATTCTAGTGCCTTCCAAACCATCGTAATTACAAACGGCCAAAACCTCAAGTGAAAGACGTCGTTTGCAAAGATTAAATATGGAAATGTCTACAGATGATTCTGAAACTCTTTCTAGATAAGTAATCAAATCTGCTTTGTCTTCATAGGAATCCATAACAGAGTTAAATTCTAGAGATAAGCAAACAAACTGACGAACTCATACGTGCAAAAGAACTTAAAGAAAAAGCTATAAATCTACAAAATAAAATTTACCAAAGAAATAAAAAAATATTACGATTATTACTCGAATTAACGAATCAAAAAAAAAATAAATAAAATAAACAGTTGCAAGAAACATTGAATAAGCCTAATATTGACAGTTTACTGGATGGAAACAAAACAATGATGGAAGCAATGGAAGTATTAGAGCAATTATAAAATTATGCTAAAAGGAAATAAAAAAAAAACACCACTGATCTGATGTTGCATTTAAATACTGTACTTCATGGTGTAACGATCATTGAATTTATACTTTTGTAATGCTGCTTTAATTAGTCTTCCATCATTGAATAGGAAATTGGTTGTGCAGCCAAGCAGCAATTGCAAAATTTATACTGACTATGAATAGATGGCAGTAACCATCCTTAGTTATACAGATGAGAAAGGAAGAGGCTACTGTTGGTGAAAGTTGCTGATCTTCCATCTCCATATTTGTATAAATTTTTAAAGCGTTAGAATTGGAAAAGGAAGAAAGTAACTCTGAATTTTCCCTGGATAACATGAAAACATTCATCATAGGAGTAATTAATGTATCTCTGCACAAGCATTGAAGTGCAAAGACAACAAATGTGAGCGTTCAAATTAACGGCACCTTATAATGGTGGGGAAAAAATGTTCGCCAGAAACGTTCTGTTTGAATCGTCCAAATCTGCAGGAATGAACTCTTCACCAGACAACAGAAAAGTTACACTTATCCTTGTCAACAGTTATGATTAAGAACAACATTATGGGTGGCGGGGGGGAGTCGAATGATTTTAATTGACATTGAACATGTTTGAGACTCCAACGATTGTGTGATGTGAGTTTATTGTGCAGAGATTACCATATATTGGGAGATTATGATAAATGTTTTATACTTGTGTGCATAGTGTTTTCATGTATAGAATATCTATCCCTAATTGGCAAGGAATCCATCCCACAAGCCAATTACAAATGTCATTCACAAAAACCTGGAAAATGCTTGGTGTAGAAAACTGTTTATGCCCTCAACTGAATCCAATAACTGGCTGCCACTACCATACATTCAAAGATGCTTGTATTTGATATAAATTCAATCCTATACTTTTCTCATTGAAATACATTTGTTTGACTGACATGTAAGGTTGGTGGCTTGACCAGTGATGCCGCAAGGCAAAATCAGCGTGGCGCAGCGCCATGCTGCCCCTCGGCCTCGCCACGCTGCCCCTCAGCCCACCCACACTGCCCCTCGGCGGTGCACAAATGCAAGAAACTGCCAACAATGTGCGGCTTAAGTATTCTTTGGAGCTTATTGTGGCGTGAGTGATTTAAAGCCTAAACATTTTAATTAAACTGCTACGTACATTCATTTAAAATATTAGCTAACTGCATCAGTTTAGTTGGTAACAGTAACGAGCTGTTTATCGCGTTACTCCTCGTGCTTTGTTTTATCCTCCGCGCTGACTAGTCGAGCCTTTTATATTTGTGTGTGTTGGTTTCCTGTCGTTGCTTTACTGTCAAAACAAACAGCTTCGTCCACAAGAAGAAGTATTCCTCAATAAGCTTTCATGTTTAAATTGGCATTAATAAAATGTTGAGGGCTAATACAGATCAACTGTATAAGATATAAAGTTTAAAAATCTTAAAGCAATCAATATTAGCAATTTTATCCTGCAAAAATAGTGCATAAATTATTGAAAAATATAATTTATAAAATTATTGAGGACTGTACCACGAGATGATGTCTTTTCGTGGCATCACAGGGTAAGGAAGAGATTAGCCTAGAAGAAATTAGAAAGCCTTAACATTCAGATTCCGAAGTTAGCATTATGCCTTAAAAATATAAATGTAGGTCACTGAAATGCCCATGTACTTTTATTAACTTAACAATTTTAGCTGTATTCAGTGCCCCTTTCCGACATTCAGCACCCCATTGCCTTCGAGCGTGCCATGCTGCCCATTGTTTCTGTAGCCATCACTGTTGACAATTCCCTCTTTACTTCCGATTATTATCTCTTTCTCATTGATCACAAACTGAACTACATGCTTCAATTATCCAGCTCTACAATCATTGTAAATCTGAGCTGAATTCAGTTTTTATTCCTTTTATCAATTTGAATTTTTGGTAAATTATATTCGAACACTTCTGTGGGTCAATCAGATTGAATTCGGCATTCCACTGACTCTGTGCTCACCAGTACATTGCGAGCATGCTCTCACACCTGCTTACGAGCATCCATTGCACTTTGCTTTTACAGTTATAGTGGTTCAAGGATATCTTCTTCTTCTGAGATTGCTATTTTCTTTACTTTTGACTTCTAAAAGTGATGCTGTGAAACAAAGAAGCAGTTGCTGTCATAAAAGCATCATTGTTTTTCTATGTACATGAAAAGGAAAGATCCAGTTTCTTTTGTCAGATATTTTTTTTAACTTGCTGTTTCAGAAATTTGTAGGGTTATGTAAATTGGATGTCAACAACTAGGTATGGTAAATAGGAATAGGATGTCAACAATACTTACACTGAATTCTGTCCTAATAGAAAATATTATTTTCAAGATTAGTTTCTCTTATTATAGTTATTATTGTTTGGAGAAACTAAAACTGATCAAGTCCGGAAGCCAAGTTCCAGAGGCAGAACCAAGAGAGGGCCAAGCCCAAGGGGCTTGTGCAAGGAAGGGAAAAATTATTGGGAGGATTGATATTGGGGTGTAGGAATTTCCTTACAATGTGATAATTGTTGAGGATTGTGTTTTATTATTACTATAACATAATTGGGGTTATAATTGTGTCTTTCTTCTCAATAACCCCACTTTTGGGCAGTTGCCTGTTGGAGGCCATCCTCATTAGAGAAATACGATATATATTATTATTATTACAGATAGCTTAGATTTACGATTCTCTAAGGCAGGGGTGGGTAAATTTTTTCATTACATGTAAACATTTTTAACATTTTATACGATTTTTAATATAGTGCATTGTTGCCCTAAAAATAATTTCAAATTATCCTATCTCTGGCCGCTCTTGCACATATTTCTAAATAATCTCGCGAGCCAAAAAGAAACTGGAAGCTGCCTGCAGGCCGCAGTTTGCCCACCCCTGCTCTAATGCCCTAAGGGCTCTTTACGTCTGAAATTAACTCTTTTTTTTTTTTAACTTATTTAATAATAACTTTAAATTTCTTGATCTCGGAAATTAAACTTGCTGATTATCTTAATTGCGCAACTATTAGGCCTGATAGCTTTTAATTACCTTTGTTTTTAGTAACACCGTATTTGGGCCTTTGGCCTGTTATGGGGGATTACAGATGTCGTACATTATTATTATGATTTTTATTTTTGTGTCTAAAGCCCATTAACCAGATGGAAGTAAATTGTGTAAATTATTCAAGTTATGTGATATTTATACAAGAATAGGGAAAAACGTTTCTAAAGTATCCATTCCTTATAAAACTATGCATTAATGAAAGTAAATTGGTTTGAAAAGGTAGACTGTAATTTTGCCATGATATTTTATATATATTTTTGTATGCTTATTTTAAAAAAACATTAGGCTTAGCTTTAGTATTCTCTGGCTCAAAACTGTTAATTATGAAGCCAGTGGATATTTCAAAATTTATCCTGAGATTACAGGGGCTGAAATTTGAGATCATTGCCATTTTGGAAGGAAACTGTTCATTTAACATGATCGTGTAGCTGGATTTACTGAAAATTGGATTTGGATCTCATAATGGTGCAAGTACAGCCTTGTTCATGCCCAGAATTGCTTGGCAGTGATGCTTTTATATCATGCTATTATTTTAACATTGCTGAAACATTATTTTTGAGAAAACCACAGCTTATGCAGTGACAACTGGCATGCAAGTCTTGTCTTCGTTGCATGTTGTGAGATAGTAAGAACAAATTCTAAGTCTGTCGATCAATTGACCCTCTGAATGGAAGGTTATTTTACCTATGGAAAATTTTATCCTGGAGAATGCCATTTGTCAATGGAAAACTACTTTTACCTATCCTTTCCCTTGTTTGATTTAAAACCTTGACCTAAGAACTAATGGAGAAAATGTCATAATTTACAAAAAAAAATGAAATTAGGCGTCTTGTCTTGTATTTGCATGCCAAGATTTGGATCAGTTTCCCTGGGGAACAACTTTTAGGTGCCATAGGGAATAAAAATTGAGGAGAGGGGGTAGTTACGGTTTCACAACCGGGAGGCCATGCAGTGGCACTCCGTGAAATTGAAGTGATCTAACTGCCAGGGAGGTGTTGTTCAGATACCGATGAAAGATAAACCAAAATTGGGTTGAGGCTTGGTCATGGTACGCTCTCATGACTTGTCATATTTGCCAGCAGTCCCTCTAGCAAGACGGGCAACATATTATGGAATTGTTGATAAATTTTGTTTTATATATACACGAGATTGTAGTTGGCCGATGAGGCTGGCAATATTCAACAACTAAATATTGGAGTTTTTATCTTCTAATTTAACTGTCTTACTGGTATTTAATCAAAATTCATGGTTGCATGATTTCCTGCATTTTCTCCTATGCGTTATGTGCACTGTCTCATTTTAGTAACCATCTGGACTCCGAGCAGAATGTAATATTGCAACCATTCATTTTACATGAGCAGGCCTGAAAAAAAACAAGAAACTTTGTAAAACCAGTGAAGATCTGTGGTCACTATTTACACCAGTTATAGACTGGCGTATCTATGTTTGTATGAATTTTGTCTGATGACATGAAATTACAAGCTGGTTTTCTTTTCAACAATAGTCGTGAGTCTTCAGAACATTAATGCATACCTCTTAGTACCACCGTTACATATCCTGCTTCCGAAACATTTTCATACAAACTTAGTTACAACATTTTACCAATTACCAAACTGGGGGCAGTTTTGCAGGCATAGTGCAACCTGCTTCTCTGCATTTTTTAACAGCATATTTTTAACATCACGTCTATCTTCAAAATGTATCTTCAGCCTCACCAATTATGCCAAATTGGAAATTCATTAAAGATTCTGGATGTTAATGAATCCGTAATTGTGTGGTTTTTTTTTTTTTTTTTTTTTTTTTTGTAGCAACAATTGGAAATTTTGCAGATTATGAAAGTAAACCACATGATGACAAAAACGATCACGGCGATGATAATTCGCAGGTGATTCAACAATGAATCTTTCATCATTGCAAAAATGCACGCCTAGCTAGACAGGCAGTGAAAGAACTATTCGCTGGGAATAGTGAATTACACTTGTTGCTTAAAAAGGGTCTTATTAAGTAAGTGTCAAATAGTTCAAATACCAATCGCATATTATTTTAAACAATAAATTTATAAAGATAAATATGGCTCTTTTTTCGTGTCTGCTGTAAGCCTACTTGTCTAATGGAAGCCTGTCGACAATGGAAAAATTGCATGACCCCGATGGTTTCCATACAGGACAGATTTCACAATATTAACTGCCAATTTGGTTGGATTTGATATGCATAACTTGCTAAATTATCTTTTTTTTATGTAAATTGATTCTTTGATAACCCTTTTTTCATGATTTTTCTTCCTATTTAATATGGTTAACTGGTTCCATGCAACTTGATCATTTGTGTAAGTTGCTGTGGGGTTATTGATATTTTTTTTCTGCCTAAGTTTGTATGTTCTTGTAGATGTGTTTCTAGTTGTTTTTTTTTGTTTCACGTATATGTGATTTGATACATTGTGATCATGGTATTTTTTTACATAATTCTTAGCTTTTTTCTGGGTGTGAAGGTGATGTGTTTAATTTCACAAGAGTTGTTGCAAAGGTTTTGCAAAATACTGGCTGGACTTCTGTATCATTAAAACATTTTAAATGTCATAATTTAATTTATGGTGGTATTGAAAAGAGAATTTATTTTTTTTCTTTATATGTTTGATTGTTATCAACTGGTTTCATGTTTATTTTTTGACTAGCAGAGATGCCCAGCTTTGCCCAGGATAATTACACATGTAGGTAAACAGAACAATCTCAAAAAATTAAATTATAACTCCTAATTGGTTAAATAATAACTCAATCAATACAACATAGAGCAAAGGGACTATCCATTCTACGAAACATACAAAAAACAGGAATTCTAGGTGATAAACCGGGACTTTATCTAAACTCTTCTTGACTTGCCTCACCACTGCAGAGCATCACCAGATACTTTAGACTCATGTTTTTCTTGCCCTTGATGTAGAAGCTCTTATACCCTCTTGCTCTATTCGAAACTCCCGTTGTTCAGATGTTTCAAATGCCCATATATTTTTTCTGTTTTAGTTGCAGAGCTTCTCTGACAAATTCTCGTTCTTTCTCTTTCCTTTCCAGACACAAATTTTTGCCAGTCATCTGGACGTTTGATAAGGAGCTCAAGGGAGACATGCGTGACTCCTTTGCCTCATCAATAGACGCTGCCTTATTAATGTTCTGTCACTGCATCATCATTTTATGGTCATTATTAATAATTCTCAGAAACAAATGTTCAATTATCGCATTATCAGCATCTCGGTTTCCAAAATATACACATCCCCACAGAATATAGTCAAAATGCATTTTTATGAAATGTTTGGATCTGATGTGCTACCTGGCGTGGCTAAGACTTTTTTTTTTTTTTTTCTTCTTTTTTGGATTAAATTTTGTAATATCTTAAAAGTAAACACATGAAAACTCTTAGAATCAATACAGTAAAAATTCTTACTCAAGTCTAAATAATGTCTTACTCACGTAATCTTAATTTAGATGTACACTTGATGATGTTGCAATTCCCACTCTTCTCTCGAAGTCTTGAAGCAAAATTTGGCCATTCATCACTTTGTGTAGTCTAGCAGTCGCTGATTCTTCTATTTACTTGCTTACCATTTGCTCAATACAGCACTGAGCTAAAGGAGTGCTTCCTCTGTCATCTTTCCACTCTTTCTCAATAGTCTGCTAACTCCATTATCTCCATTTATTGATCATTTTTAAAGATTTTCAAGAAATTGTTAAGTACTAAGAACTCTCTTTTCTAAGAAAAGCCTGAACAACAGGAATTCTGTGCATTGTTACAAATTGAAACATCTATATTGCACAATCTTTGCCTTGCATTGTTGGCCATGAGATGTATATTGTTGATCCTTGCATAGTGCTTATGAATTGCGTTTTGATACCATTGTTGATAAGCGTTGTTGCTCAAACTTTGCCTCGCATTGTTCGTCATATATTTCTCATTAATATGCCTTGCCATAACCATGAATATCGATTTTTTATCAATAATTATTATTTTTTCGAAATCTGAGGTAGATGATGACAGTGAAGGTCAAGTATGCAAAATTTCATCAAGATCAGACTAAAACTACAGATTTGTATAAGAAACAAACAAACAAACAAACCCACCCACAAACCCACAAACATCCTTCTTTATATAGATAGGAGATTATGCAGATATCCGTTAATGCGTTTTGTCACTACTAGTTTTGGATTAGTGTTTTTTCCCCCCCCCCTCCCCCTCCCAATTTTCTCCAAAGCAGATCTACTCGTTTATGAATATTGATTATATTCACTCTCCAAGCACAGGTTATATATTTGCGATAGTTTATTTCTTACGTTGTTCATTTTGTGATGGTATAGTTGATGGTTATGGTATCCTGTGTTGGTTTTTCGTATAAATCAAATATCGTCCTGTTATTGTGGAGAGTGATTAAAGATATCTAGGAAAATTAGATGGATATTACATGGTGAATTTGAAGGAGGAATTAGAATGCAAATAATCTACGATGTTTTGAATTTTACGATCTTTGTGGTTATTTAAATATCATCGACATATCTAATCCATCATACAATTTAGATTTTAATTCTAATTTGTTAATTCCACATTATCCACATACAGCTTGGTGAGAAGTGGGCTCAGGACTTCCCATTGGTAGGCCCTCTGTCTGAGACAATAATTTATGTTGAATATGAATTGATAAATATCTAAGCACAATTTTACACTTATGAGATCATTAATGATAATGCTATCAAGTTGTCTGTAGTATTTGTGAGGATGTTTAAGGTCTGTGGGATGGGAACATGGTCATACATGCTGTTTACAAATAAGTATAAATGTGCTAATTACTTTTTAATTTAGTGGTTTCTAATTGAGCTTTGAGTTAGTAGGAATTTTTGACTTACATGAATAAAGGAAATTGCAGTATGGCATTGAAATTTTTGCCAGATGTTGGGCTAATTTATGTGGTTAGATTTTTTGTTGAGGTTATGGGTCTTGAATTATTGTTCTTGTGAAATTTTGGAATTAAGAAGAAATTACAGTATTAGCAAAAGGAATTGTTTGTTCTCAGGTTGTTGTAAGTGCTATTGTCAATCGTTTTACACTTTTCCATTTTAAGAGCAGACTGATAGTGTTTGTTCGGGGAAATATTTCGACTTGTAGTCTGATTGAAATTTTTGTTATCAGTAGGAAACACATGAACAAAATCCGTTTTCCTACAAAGGTTTTTAATAGCATGAATGTACATTTCACCTTGACATCTGTTTGTATTTCCTATTGATAAGTCTTTCCATTCACACAGTCTTATGGTAATTATTCTATTTAATATTTGAGTTTATTTGTTAATAAATTGAAATTCGTTTTGTATTCTTTCTTGTATTAAGTAACCATTTTTTTTGCCTTTATCTATACAGGTGATGCGAGTTTTTTTTTAATTCATTTACGATGTATCTTTATTTATTCATTTTAGTTCTTTTAATTCTTTTAAGGAGTATCGTATTGTCCAATGATGCAAACTTATATATACTGAACTTTGCTTTTTTCCTTATTATTTTTTTATTTTCGGGGATTTATGTGAAAGCTGCTTCAATATCAACTATTTAGTCAGTTATATTCAATGAAGAAGGCAATTTGGGTTGTTGATGATAAAAGTTGCAAGAAATTGTTGGGGAGGTCAACGTTGGTGGACTAATAACATTATTCAGGTCGTTTCGGTTTAACAATTTTTGGACTTTCATTTTTTTTTTTTTGCCTAAGATTGTTTTTAATTCATGACATTTATTCTTGACGTAGTCTAAAATAGAATGTAAGGAATAAGGATCTAATTTTTGGTTTAGGATGGCACGTGTTTTGTTTAATGAGGTTTTTAAACTATCCAGCGTTAAATATTGATGTTTGATGATATATTTTTTACAATGTTTTTCAACCTTATTGATGATATATTTGATGCCTCTGGACATAGCTGTATTTCAGAAATGGTGTGGAAAATGAACGATATGACCTTGTCTAAGGGTTACATGATGTGACCATGTTTGCTTTCGCTTTCTTGCCTTTTAGAAATCCGCAAAGGTTCACTTAGAAATATTTAGTTTTGTAGTTCCGAAGCAGCTCTTTCGAACGCTTTTTTGGTGTGTGAGGGAGGATAATAGTCCTTCATATTTTACGTCCTCTATTGTTTTTTCGGGGTCCTGATTTAGAGAATGGACATATTTCTTTTGGAAAATGTGGTGCTGTGGCTAACGAATTGTTCTTCTCTTCTGTTCGCTGTGAAGGTGGTATGTTACCAGAAGACATGCCACCATTTTGTGCGGGGATCTGGAACAACAGACAGCATGGCGATCTGATAATGTTGACATCAGAAAATCAACTTCAGAAGAGTTCACAAAACTAGATGTTATTTTGTGGCCTCAGATTCGATGTATGCACGTCCAAACAGTTCAGCAATGCAGTATTAAATTTTTCACTGGGTTGTTGATCAACCAGTCATTGACACTGACTTTAAACGTCCAAACAAAGACACTTCAAGGGGCTGCAGCCTATGGCTATAATGAAGAGTCGTCATCAGTAAAATTACACCATTATTCTTTGCTTTAAGCATTTCTGCATTGATGTGGCCCTCATGGTTTTCAAAAAACCGATACTGTGGGATTATCCGATACAGCATTTGAAGCACGTGGAAAGGCAACACCTTATTACATCGTGGGAAGTGGAAGGTATACCTTGCTTGTGCCTAATACCTAACACAGGTAGGATAGTACGTATCATTCCCCTCCATCACTACTGTGATCATTATTAAATTTTCATCCTCTTATTATTAGGTATGATAACAAGAAAGTGACCAAAATATAGAGGAAGGATTAAAGAAGTATAATTCTCTAATACATCAATTTTCACAGGCCATATTGACCAATTTGCTTGTGGTTTCAAAGATATATGATTTTATAAAAATTTTATTGCTGGATATTTTAGTTATTATGAAGATGTGATAAGGGCATTTAAAAAAAGGAATTAGGTTATGTGGTCATCGTATATGCAGGAACTCTGTGAAGGAGAACTGAGGGTTAGATTAAACTGTGACCAAGAGGATTTTCGCAAATAGGTTTTGTGAAGTTATTTATTTGCGGGTTGTGGTTGCGTATTTTAATTGATTTTACTTCAATTAAAACCCCCTGTTGTTTCGTCCGTCTTCAAGGTTGGGTCGAGGTGGTTTTTTGTTTTGTGTGTATGTAGATGGCGTTTGGTTGGTATTTACGTGACTTTGATCAGTGAACATTTTCGTATTTGTTGATAAGTCATTTTTGAGAAGGTTTTGTTGTTAAATTTTTTAGAGTTTTTTTTTTTAAACTCATGTTTTCAGTGTGTAGTCTAGTGCTGTGATGACTGTTTCTGGTTCGTTCCATTTTTAAGACTCATCCTTATCCGGGATAAAAATGATTACTCTGTTAGCATATAAAAATTTTCGCCCAACAAGATGTTAGTAACGGACCCAGTCAAATTAAAGACAAGCCAAAAGAGATCAAATGAAGGGAGAGAAGAAGTTAAATATAAGTGAAAGTATTAAGGGTATAGTAGTTTTCATGGCAGGTTTTCTACATAATTCCTGTAATGTTACAAGTGAGATTGATCTTTGACAGGGTTTGTCAGCCTCTGCTTCGATGTTGCAATACTTTTGCCTTTCCACTCGTAGCGATCGCTTCGATCGGATTGTTTCATCAGTGCGTATATGAATCGGTTACTTGTGTTCTTTGTTTTTAGCTAGCCCCAGAGGCATTCTATACTTTGGGTGTGGGCTCTGAACTTTGGATTTACTATACTACTGTTTATAAAAATCGCAACACCCTGATGGAATAACCCAATCTGCATTAAATATGGAGCATTTGCATTTCATGGGTCAGAAAAGAAACCATTAGATTTTCAGGTCAATACAATGC
>JAHWFO010010412.1:0-12418 GCA_023313115.1 Rhysida immarginata
TGTCAATTTTGATGAATCCAATGAATAGGAAGTTGTGGGTGGCCTATACCATGGTGCACTTTTCATCATCCTAAATATGCAAATTAGGACACATTCAAAATTTATCTCAAAAACCGTAAGGGATAGAGAAAAAAACCCAATTGCAAACTTGTTCAGCATAAAAAACAAACAAAACAAAAATAAATCATCCAAATCGGACCAACCAATCACCCGCAATCACGCGATGAACTGTTTGTAGCTTACAAACAGTCACACTGGACAAGGAAAACTGAATGTTGATATTTCCACCATGTAAAGAATGCAAATCAAAAAATTAACATAAAATACCATACTCACATTCACTTTCATGCGGAAAAGCAAATAAAAGACATGTTTCAGCGAACAGAAGACAGAACAATTCCAGGATGGCAAGCTACACTGTTCCGGAAATGGTCAACATGATCAACGTGATTGTGGGTGATTGGTTGGTCCGATTTGGATGATTTTTTTTGTTGTTTTGTTTGTTTTTTTATGCTAAACAAGTTTGCAATTGGGTTTTTTCTCTATCCCTTACGGTTTTTGAGATAAATTTTGAATGTGTCCTAATTTGCATATTTGGGATGATGAAAAGTGCACCATGGGATAGGCCACCCACAACTTCCTATTCATTGGATTCATCAAAATTGACATATCTGCTTCGGGTCAAAAAATAAAGGGAGGGGGGTTCAGACTTTTGTATTCACCCTGTATAACATGCTATATGTTGCCATAGTTCTAAGGAACAAGTGATTGCCACCCCCGCAAATCCGATCCCCCTGGAACAATTGAGCCTAAACTTCAGATTAGATCTTGCCTAGAGGAATCTGGATACCGAATTTCACGCCTTTACGTATCTAAATAGCAGATATGTTGCCCTCTCTGAATCTCACCCCCGTAATTCTGACTCCAGTGTACCAATCAAAACCAAACTAAATAGTACAGATGGGCATACCCATAGTAAGCTACATTCCGAATTTCAACCTTCTACCTCAAAAAATGTAGAAGTTATGAAGGGGTACACAGTTAAGACATTATAAAACCAATCCATTCTTCGGCTATTTAATAATATAGATTATGATCACTTGAGCAATCGTGTGTCGACAAAGCGATTTCACGTGTGCACGCTGATGTCAGCAATGCTTAAAAGATGAACAGAAAGTAACAATGTATTCCTTCTTGACAAATCGATTGTTATATGACATGCCATTATCTTTGTATTCTTTACACTCACTGTTTTAGCACGTGAATTCGACTTGAAGGGGTCCACGAAAAATTCTGAAAACTTGATACGGCAGAGCTAGGACTTTGGTGGTCTTGTTTCTGAAAACAGAATTTGAAAAAGTTAATTCGTTTTCAAGTTATCATGGAAACGGCGGACGGCCGGATAAACATACAGACCAAGGACGCATTCTTATAAGTAGCTTTTATGCTAAAGCTCCTAACAAGGGCAAGGCTGTCGAATAATACATTGTGTTGGTAATATAGTTGGATATGTATTTTGGTGCTTTATAATTTTAAATAACAATAGTATTCATGGATGCTTAAAAATTATTTTGAGATGAATAATTATACAGCAAAATTAAGGTTTTGTGTTTAATAACACTGCTATAACTGCAAGTCATTGGCGACCGCTGTTAACGATTTTGCTTTGATCCTTACCGCCATGTTTTTTGAACTCTTCACTTCGCCGCTGTGGAACGCTATTGCTTTCAAGGTATGTTTGCGTGCAAGCATGCGTCGTACACGTTTGTGTACTTCCCTTGGTTATGTACATTCAAAAGTAAATAGTAATGCCATTATGTGCTTCATGCTCTGGATTAGAATGTGTTAACAAATTAATGCCATCTCTCATGATCACCCAGTCACGAGATGACATTCCCACCAATCTTAAAGGGTCTTGAGTCTTGCCAGGTTATTTTGGTGGGTATCGGCCTGCATGTGACAAGGACCGTTTCTGCATGGAGCAGGGAGAAAAATCATATATAACTGAGAGCCTCTACTGTGGAAAAAAAGAAAATAAAGGTTAAACAGCGAACAGGGAACCAAATAGATAAGCAAAGAAGACCAGTATATGAAGAAAAACCTCTTACACAAGAAGCATCTGGGATATGAAATGTTGGATACATACTGCAAAGGCTATGCCTTCATTCTCAATGGCAAGGAAGAAAGAAGCAAACGCAATCAACATTAGTTTAGCCTTACCATCAAGAAAAACATTGTCTGAGGATCTACAACAGATGCCATCCAGCTGCTGGGAGAGGTCAGAAAAATTTCAAAAGTTTCAACAACTGTCTCCCTGGTTCGAGCTCCAACTGATGAAATCAGTGAACATAAGACACTGTCAAGCATGAACAGGTAGATAGTGGTACATTGAAAGCACTGACTGATGGCAGATGAATGTCAGATTAATTAGCAGGTATGATCTGACTAGATGAATGAGAGACAAAACATTGAGGAATACCTGGAAATCTTTGGAATCATCTGTAATATCTGGAAATTCAATGAAATTTTGGCAAGTGAAACTTCTGGCTAATGGTGAAGAATTTGGAGAGGCCAAAATTAAGCATGAAATTTTTCAAGAGAGTTCATTATTACCTATACTATTCATATAATCAGTAGCCCCATTGATAAATATTTTGAAGAAGACAAATTGCAGATATAACCTGGAGTAGTAAGAATTTTACATTTGCTCAACAATTTGAACAACCTGAAATTATTTGGATAAGCCAAAGCTAAACTGAACTCCTTGCTGGAAAGTACAAGGGAATTTGTCCAGGACATTAGAATGCAATTTGGCATTGATAAATGTGCAGCTACTGCCATTAGAGAGGTAAAATTGTTGAAAACAATGGAATAGAACTGGATAATGAAGAATTAATTCATAAAGGCAGTGACACATGAAAAAGAATACAAATACTTGTGACTTAAGGAAGTTTGACTTATTGCACAACCAAATGAAAGGGGCTACTTCAGCCAAATATATATAAAAACATGTAGAAAATTCTAAAGTGGTAGCAACATCATTCACAGGCAATTAACATCTGGACACCCATCATAAGGTATTCAGCTGGAATAATTAACTGCAAGGTCTTCAGGTTAAGCTTGCACCCATCAAAATAAACACACATGGCTTTTCACCAGCTATCATTGGCTAAAGGCTGCTGAACACTTCGATTAGCACTCTTCTGCTCTGATGAAATAGTTTCTAAATTGAATGTCATAAGGCAGCTTCTAAGAATATTTCTAATACAGGGCTTTTCGAAACTCCCTGAACTCTTTACTTTTTACTCTTACATGATGTTTATCAGAACAGCTTGTCTCTCTGATCATAGCTTCCTTTGGATGCTGAAGAAGGTAGCTTGGCTGCCGAAATACGTATTCATCAGAATAAATTCGTTATGTGGATTAGTGGTTTCTCTGTCTTCTGTTGTTTCATGGCAACTAATTTTTTTCAGCGAAACTCCTGACCGTGATCCACAGTTTTCAATATACAGCAATGACATTGAAACCAGTGTTCTCCCCAGAAAATTTTATCAGGTGGATGGAAAGATAAAATAGCCTGGCAGACAACATTTAAAAACAAATAAACACTATCAGGTGTTGTTCAGCCGGGCGGTGTGCCCCTTCAAAAGGGCCTCGGAAGAACCCTGGAAACATATGGTACTTATTGATGCTGCTAGATGGTGTAAATGTTCAAGGATGGAAGAGGAAGGAGTGAACAAAAATCAGTTGGTTTTCAATCATGTCTAGTATGGATCTGAGTCGGGTAGAACAACCTGCATACGTAAAAAAAATAGCAGTGCTTCATGGTCAAAACACGAGGGAATATCCCGCACAACTCATAGAAAATGATGGAAATCGTACACTCCCATACTGAATTGTCACATGGTGGATAGCAGTTTTCCAATAAGAACAAGTAACAATATTAACTAAACAGGTGGTGGCCTTACAGTATAACAGAGGGACATAAGGAGTTCCAACTAGTTTTGCCATTTATTCCCGGCTTTGTCAAGGATATATAGCAAGAGGCATGCAAGCCTTTATATATACAGAACAGTGGTACAAGTTAAGCAATGAGCGTAAATACCAATAGGATATAAAGCAAGGGGGCCAATGAGTTCAAAAAGGATGTAATGGCAAGTAGAATAAAATAGAATAAATACAAAAAATTTTTTGAAAGATACAAAAAAAGAAGTTGTACAGAGATGGTGCGTTTAACGCGGACCGAAAAGAGAACATATCCGGTTGTCCGAAGACAAGAGGATTTACATAAAAACAACAAAATAAAATAAAGGGGGTAAGAAACATACAAAATGCAGAAGAAACATAAAATAAAGAAAACGAGAGAAAATCACAGTAGATCAGATAAAAAACTAAGTATTGCATACACATTAAAGTCCGTCTGGCAATTGAGAAGCAAGTGTGGGGTGGACCTCTTGGCTTTGAATATTTCGATCGCTTCGAGGGTAGCAGTTTTTTCTGGTTTATTACAGATGTGCAAGACAGACATAACCTCTTCTTTTGTCTTCAAAGTGTGTCTGGAATCTGCGAGATGGTTTGCATAGTGGGAGACACGGTCCCGTTTCTTATACGAGTCAAGGTGTTCTTTGAATCGCAATGCAAGATTGCGGGTCGATAATCCCACATAGAACATATCGCAAAACGCACAATTCAGGCGATAAACTCCGGACTGGGAATATTTGTCGGAGGTGACGCAGGTGGGCGGGTTCAGGGTGCGAGCAGCTGGGATAGGAGTACGAAATGATATTCGGAGGCCAAGGGACGATAAGAAATCGGAAAGCTGGGAGAAATTAGGTCCCAGATATAGTAAGGACGTCCATTTTTTAGTTTGGGGCGAAACAGGAGGTGGGGGGGGGGGGAAGGGACCGTCTGCGGTGGTGAAGAATGCGGGAGAACGTGGAGGTCAAATATCCATTGGAGTGGGCGAGGTGTCGGATTATGCGGAGTTCTGAAGATCTGGATATGAGGCAGAGGGGGAGTTTCAGGGCACGGTCGATTAGGAATCTCAGTGAGGCTTGTTTGTGGGTGGGAAGGAGGGGGTGAGGAGGAATGGTGTATTAAGTTGGAAGATGTGGTCGGTTTACGGAAGACAGAAAAGGAGAAGCAGTTAGTGTGGGGGTTGTTGGTGATGAGGATATCAAGGAAAGGGATGGACCGGTTAGTTTCTAGTTCAAAAGTGAATTGGATATGTGGAGAAAAGGAGTTAAAGGTGTTAACAATATTAGTGGGGGTAGTGGATCGGGAGTCAAAAAGGATGAGGATGTCATCGACATATCAGAAATATGTGATGACGGAGGAATTATTGAGGAGGGGGGTGACGTGTGTTAATTCCAGCTGCAGTAGGAAAACCTCAGACAGAAAACTGCTGAGTGGGAATCCCATTCCTAGCCCTGTGGGTTGGGAATAGTAAGAGTTGTTAAAGGAGAAATAGTTCTGTGAGGAAATTATAGAGAGGATAGCTAGTAGGTCAATAGTATCGGGTTCAGGGAAAGACGCAGCTAGTAACAGACACTGTAGGATAGAAAGGGTGGGGGTGACAGGGATGTTAGTGTATAAGTTGGTGATGTCAAGGGACATAAAGGAGAGGTGCTCTTCAGTGTGGATGGAAGAAAGGGACTCAGTAAGGGTTAGAGAATTGCGTACATTGTAAGTATTAGGGAGGATTTTCAGGTTAAAGAGGAAGGTGGAAAGGGATTTGGCAACGAGGTGGGCAGGAGCTGGGGAATAGTTAACGTAGTTTATCGCCTGAATTGTGCGTTTTGCGATATGTTCTATGTGGGATTATCGACCCGCAATCTTGCATTGCGATTCAAAGAACACCTTGACTCGTATAAGAAACGGGACCGTGTCTCCCACTATGCAAACCATCTCGCAGATTCCGGACACACTTTGAAGACAAAAAGAAGAGGTTATGTCTGTCTTGCACATCTGTAATTAACCAGAAAAATCTGCTACCCTCAAAGCGATCGAAATATTCAAAGCCAAGAGGTCCACCCCACACTAGCTTCTCAATTGCCAGACGGACTTTAATGTGTATGCAATACTTAGTTCTTTATCTGATCTACTATGATTTTCTCTCGTTTTCTTTATTTTATGTTTCTTCTGCATTTTGTAAGTTTCTTACCCCTTTATTTTATTTTGTTGTTTTTATGTAAATCCTCTTGTCTTCGGACAACCGTATATGTTCTCTTTTTGGTCCGCGTTAAACGTACCATCTCTGTACAACTTCTTTTTTGCATCTTTCAAAAAATTTTTTGTATTTATTCTATTTTATTCTACTGGCCATTACATCCTTTTTGAACTCATTGGCCCCCTTGCTTTATATCCTATTGGTTCTTGTATGTATTTACGCTCAATGCTTAACTTGTACCACTGTTCTGTATATATAAAGGCTTGCATGCCTCTTGCTGTATATCCTTGACAAAGCCGGGAATAAATGGCGAAACTAGTTGGAACTCCTGATGTCCCTCTGTTATACTGTAAGGCCACCACCTGTTTAGTTAATAGGAACAGTATTATGATCCATCCTTCCACTGAAGTAACAATATGCCTCCTACAGGACGCCCTACGACTGTTCATACTGATGTTGCTCTTGCCTTGATCGCACAATGCTTAGAGAATGACCATTGATACTTTTTACAGGAATTGGCAACAGAAACGGGCATCGCTGCAGAATATTGTGCTCAACATTATTAAAGCAGATGAATTTTTCTTTTGTTTACTCTTCTCCCTTGTCTACAATACTTCCCAAGTATCCCATGTAATAGACATCATATGTAAAGTACATTGTGTATTTTCATATGTATATTAAGAAATGTTTGTATAACAACACATTTGCCTACAAAAAAATAGTTGTCATAACTTTGTGGGATATATTATTGGTTTTTCGGGAAAATCATGGCATGTTTTTCTGTGTTTCTCGAAGGTCATTTATTTATATAAGGAACAAAGATATACTGTATTGCCCATTTTGTTCGATACTTTTTACCATCTTTCAGTGAGCTTCTTAATTTCATGTTCATAGAAGGACCAGTCTTTATCAGCAAAAAAACTGAACAAGGTGCTGATTTACAGCCTCATCTGAATCGAACATTAGACCATGCAAGGGTTTTTGAAAAGAATGAAACAAGTGGAAGGTGCAAGGCCAGGCGAGTATGATGGGTATAGCAACACATCCCATCCTGCTTCAAAATATTTTGATGGGTGATCAAACTCATATGTGGTCTTGCATTGTCATGATGGAACATATATCCTTTAAGATCAATGAGCTCGAACAGTTTGGACATTTCAGGATGACGGATTCATTCGAACTCTCCAATTGCTGATACTACACATGTGAATTGATGTTTGGTTCCTTGGCACGAGCTCAAAAAACAAAACATCTATAAAATCTCACTGAACTGAGGAGTGTCGTTGGGATCAAAACCACCAGAATGGAATTTCGTGAACCTTCAATGGTAATGATGCTCTTATAGAGCATTGTCACTGTAAGCTTCACGCAACTTTTCACAAGCTTGATGCGCATTATTCCCTTTATGGAATGACTGTTGTAAGGACATGCAGATTAAAAATCTTTACATCATTAAATAAGTTTTAAATTTTAACATGTGAAAATTAAAGCGCGTGCAATGCATCTTTAGAAAGAATAAAATCTTGTAAACATTCCAAGGAGGAGCTTTAGGCAGTGAAGGAGAAATACATTTATTAAAAAAATTAATCCCCCCTCCCCCTCCCCCCGAGTAGGATAAGGCAAGTAGCAGATCCTGAAGTCATCTATTTTTACCCCTTTATCTAAACTTTTTACCTCTCCCTAAGTTTTTTAATCAAAAATTAATTTTCTCGAATGTAATACATAGAAAATGTAAAAAAGCTCATATTTTCTTTCCTTTCTCATCATTTCTGAATATATGATATATCACAAGCCATATGTTGGCATAATTCTAAAGACCACGCGACTACCACGCCCGCAACTCCGACCCCAATGGAACACCTGGGCCTAAACTTCATAATAATGTAGATCTTGCCTAGAGGAATCTGGATACTGAATTTCACGCCCTTACGTACCTAAATAGCACATAGATAGGTTGTCCTCTCTGAATCTCATCCCTGTAATTCCGACCCCAGTGTACCAATCAAAACCAAACTAAATAGTGCAGATGGACATGCCCATAGGAAGCTACATTTCGAATTTCAACCTTCTACCTCAATAAATGTAGAAATTATGAAGGGGTACACAGTTAAGACATTATAAAACCAATAAGTAGCTCCATTCTTTCGCTACTGAGTAACATAGATTATGAGCACTTGAGCAATCGTGCGTCGACAAAGCGATTTCACGTGCATGCGCCGATGTCAGTAATGCTTAAAAGATGAACAGAAAGTAACAATGTATTCCTTCTTGATAAATCGATTGTTATATGACATGCCATTATCTTGATATTCTTTACATTCTCTGTTTTAGCACGTGAATTCGACTTGAAGGGGTCCACGAAAAATTCTGAAAACTTGATAGGGCCGAGATAAGACTTTGATAGTCATATTTCTGAAAACAATATTTGAAAAAGTTAATCCGTTTTCAAGTTATCGTGCAAACGGCGGCCAGCTGGATGAATGGATAAACGTACAGACCAAGGGTGCATTCTTATAAATAGCTTTTATGCTAAAGATCCTAATAATTCAAGCACTACAAGATGCACATGCCAAAAATTTCCATTCTTTTGCAGATTTCCAAAATGGAAGACTTGTAAGAGGATAATCAGCAGTACCTCATTGGCAATTTTACAAAAAATAAGCAATTCATAAAATCTTTAACAGTTAGTCATTTCCTATAGATGGGCATTAGTCGTCAAACCATCTATGGCATTATTAGAAGAGTGAACAACAGTGAACAGCTCACAAGAAAGCCAGCTTCTAGCAAGATTGCCATAATAATGCCCCAAAAGAAGAAAGAGGTTTGAATCGAAAGTCGTTGGGGTTGTTGGAAATTCTGTTTGGAAAATATGCCAAAAATTCAAGACTGACAAGAAAGATGGAAGGAAAATACTGAAGGAGAATCATGTCAAATCACGAATATCGACTCTGTGAAAACTTTGAGAAAATGAACTGAAGCCAAGCAACAATCATTATGTTATCCTTGATGACAAGTCTTAATTTACATTGACAGAAAAGACTGCATTATGTCCAAGAGGGTCAGGAAGTTGCTTCAAAATTCAAGTGACATTTAAAGTTCCAGAAGAGATCCACGCACCTACATCACACCTTCAAAGAGGTCTGTGAACCTTGAGGTGTATAGTGACTGACGAAGAGAGTGGTTCCATTTATTAAGAAACATTATCCAAATGGAGGTGGTCTTTTGACCTGACCTGGTGACGTCACACTATAGTTCACACTCCTTGGATCAATGCAGGATAAACTTCTTGAAGAACAAAAACATCATGAATCCCACAGTTGTGCCCTATTGAGCGATTTTGGTATCAAGCTCAAGACAAAGGTCTGGGAAATTGAAATGGTTGAAGTTTCTAAGGCCAAAATCAAGTCAAAACTCTGCCAGTTCCATCTAGCTTCATTCTGGAATCTAATGGCTAGAATCGAGATAAAGCTTCCCCATGCTGCAGATTTCAGACCAAATTCCATGTTAAGACATTGCACATGTGCAAACTGCCATAAGTTAAAGGTTTCTGACAAACGATTCTAACTTTATAAGATATTTTTAAGTTGTACAGATTTTTAATCTACAAGCCCTTAAAATCTTCTAAACTCAATCAAACGGCTCAATTTTTTTAAGATGAAGCTGGAACCATCTGCTGTCAAATGGCATAGCAATAACATAGTTGCGAATGACCCTAGTACATGTAGTTCCAAAAACTAACTAGTGCTGTCTGTTGCAAAAATGCATCATGATGTTTCCAACAACCCAATATATGACGTAATGTTCAAAATTTATGTTTTAATCAAATTTTTGTTTAAATTATTAAAGTTCTTCCGCTAATAAAACGCCAGCTTTACATGATCTGTGTGGCTGAAGAAGAGTGCAGCTGCACTCGAAAAACTTAGCAAGATTGGGAAGATCTGAATTGTTGGGAAGAAAGGCCGAACATTCCAGGATGTCATTTATATCTCTGCCTGGACTTAGTTTTTGAACTTTTATTTTTTCTCATTTTAGTGTTGTGTCAAAAAAAAATATTTCTGGATATTTACAATTACAATGTTTTAATCATGTAAGAAAGAACGAAGAAAATTTTTTTAACAGATTTATAAAATGAACTGCAAAATTTGCACATAAAATTCTTTTGTGAAATTGTGAACATCACAAACAGTTTTTACTTTAAGAAAATTATTTGTTTAGAATATAAATTATTTTCAAGTGTGCTTAATTCTTTTATCTAATGCTACAACACTAGAATATGGATGTTGAATATTAGTAACAATGGGTGTTCGTTGCAATACTTAATGTCGATGATTTTCAAAGATTTTTTTTAATATTTTAGAGTGTAGTAAAAATAAAATAAAATAAAATAAAATTAAAAAATTAATTTAAAAAAATCTTTTTTTCAGCCTCTAGAGAATGTAATTAATATATTTTTCTACAAACTGTAAAAAATGATTTCAAATTGAAAAAAAAAAAAAAAATAAAACCTTCAAATACTTCAAAAAAATATATGCATGATAAAATTCAACACGAATTCCCATATGATGTACTACTGTGAGTGTTTAGCAACTTTTCCAGCGCATGGTAAAGAATTAAACAAATTAAATTCCTAACAACACGAAATCGTACTGTCAATTATTAACGTGATGTTGAAATAAGGATGAAATCGTCTCGAGAGCGCTTTTCCCATAATAAACTGCAGAGAAACGATGGTTAAGGGAGCGTGCTAATTTGGCCTTTTACGGTTTGCCCTCACCTAAATATAAACTATGACTATAACTTTTATCATAAACAAAACCAATTTAACTAACTAACTAACTAACAAAATACTATAATTTCCCCTTTTAATTAATAAGTATCCAAGTAATCATCAACTTGACTTTCATTTTTAATTGTAAACACTCAAAAGGAAACTAATCGAAAGAACAGAAATACAACCGCTGACAACAGATGACAACTATCAATCTTAGATCTTCAAAGTATTAAGATTTTGACTAATTCATAAGTAATTTCATCAGTGACACAGAATAAACACTGTGATCCCATTCTTTCTGAAGTGTTTTGCTCGCAATCGAAGTTTCATACAAATATGGAATGGATGCTGGGATGTTTCGTGTCGACAGCTTCCTGCCAAGCGATTGTCACATATTTTATAACAGCCAGTTTAGCTTACCTTTGCTTTTTTATCATTATCCTTAGGTTCTTCACTTCCAATTTCCATTCTATTTAAGTAATAAGACTAAGAGCTTGCGATTGAGCATGGGACTCCATGGGGATGTGTTTATTTACATCTGCAAGATTTCCGGTCTTCAGCAGATGATCAGCTGTTTACTCCAGATCTATTCAAACGTTTACAGAGGACAAAACACAGTCTATTTGGCTGTTGTAATTTTATAAAATTATCTTTTTATATGTTTTATTTATTTACAAATTTAAAACACTGAATCTATTTATTATTTATTTAATTACTGTTTATTAAACATGTTAAAAGTTTCGATTTTAATGCTTTCGATTATGCTGGTATGATGAGCCATCACGTGCAGTGTTGTGGAAAGCTCTGGAAAGCTGTCAACCCAGGGGTCTATTAATGTCCTAATATTCCCTTTTCTAAACTGAATTGGGTTATTTTTTTTTGTTGACATCAAACCTTGGTAACCTTTACATAACTATATTCGTTAATCCTTAAAAACCAATAAGATTTTCTTGCAAACATGTATTCTTGATTCTGTTGGTTCGTTTTGTCGCATAGTAACCAAGAGCATATTAGGATTGACTCCTGTGGTAACGTGACTGGTTTTTTTTTTTGTTTTTTTCCTAAGCATTTTCAGGAACAGGGATTGATTAACATAGACCAAAGTCAATTCTCTAACTTATTGGCTTTGCATGGACTAAAACAAGGAATAATATCATTTTGCAGGGCTAACAGCAGGAATTGTGACATAGTCACTTTGTTGTTTTGTTATTTTGTTTTATTTTGTGAAGGGTTACAGTAGTCCTCCCTTAGAAAAGGACTACATGCCACCTTCGAGTGTCAAAGTTCTAGTGTTAGATATTAAGCCCCAACTATTTTACGGGGATTATGACGCCCTTTTCCCACTATAGGTACAAAACCATCCTCTGCGATGGCGAAGTTTGCCATGCGGCCGTTAGGCCTAACGCCCGTTGAGGCTTCTTTCAAATTGGCTTAAGTAAAAACTTGTCAAGAAATTATGTATTTTATTTGGGTTATGG
>JAHWFO010010426.1:0-36157 GCA_023313115.1 Rhysida immarginata
CTGTCGTCTTTCCACTCTTTCTCAATAGTCTGCTAACTCTTCATTATCTCCAGCTACTGATCATTTTTAAAGATTTTCAAGAAATTGTTAAGTACTAAGAACTCTCTTTTCTAAGAAAAACCTGAATAACAGGAATTCTATGCATTGTTACAAATTGAAACTTATCCATATTGCATCATCATTTTATGTTCATTGTTATAATTCTTGGAAAGGATTGCTTTATCATTGCATCATCATTTTGAGCTCATTGTTATTGGTGAATTGCGTGTTGAAACCATTGTTGATACCTATTGTTGCACAAACTTTTATTTGCATTGTTGGTCATGAGATATATATTGTTGGTCCGTGCAGAGTGTTTGTGAATTGCGTGTTGATACCATTGTTGCAAAAACTTTGTCTTGCATTGTTGGTCATGCAATATTTCTCATTAATATGCCCTGCCATAACCATGAATATCGATTTTTTATCAATAATTATTATTTTTTCGAAATCTGAAGTAGACAGTGACCTTCCTCATGCTTTGAAGGTCATGTATGCGAAATTTCATCAAGATCGGAATAAAACTGTAGATTTGTATAAAAAACGTACAGACCCACCCACAGACAGACCCACAGACCCACAAACATCCATCTTTATATATATAGATTTAGTGTAAAGCTTAAGAGAAATTTAGTAACTGTTATTTAATTTTGGATTTTGGATTTTAATTGTAGCGGGAATGGATTTAATAAGGTTTATGTTGTTAGTAGTGGGAATTTTAGATTGTGATCTTTGTTTATTGAAGCGTTAAAACATTTAAGAATTATTTAGATAGCTTGGGATCATACTTAGTATTGTAGTTTGTAAAATTGTGAACTTTGGATTGTGAGGGTTTGTTGTATTGTATTTCTATCGGGGAATCGATTAGATTTATCAAGTTGGTTAGTGTGGCAGAATTAAGGACTTATGTTATGATTGGAAAGGGATAGAAGTATAAGTTGTTTATTAGAAAGTTGAGTTTTGGATTTTGTAATAGCCTAGGGAGATTGTTTTATGAATGGATTATAAATTTGTATTAAGTATGATAAGATGTTAAGTTAAGTTGAGAAAGGTTTGTTATGTTGCGAATGGATTAGTCAACTTGGATTAAGTGGTGTTATTTATATTTTGTAGTAATCAAGTAATGTTGAAGTTGGATTGTATGTTTTTTTGAATAGATCGATAGTGGAGCATTCAGTAGATATTATTACTAGCGCATGGGGTAGCTAAGCAGCCTTTTATTTTGGGATTGTTTGGGGCTTTTAAGGTTCAGTGCATTCTTGGTACTGGTGTTGTGTAGGGGGTTTGGTTTGTGGCTCGTTGGCAGTGGATGTGTAGACCCGATCTTTTGGATGGCTAGTCCCATTAGTACGGACTGGATTTCGGGTTCTACGTTGCACACCGGTGTAGGATCTGGTAGGTTGGCTTTGGTTCCCACTGCAGCGACCATGCCCTCTTTTCTTTGTGTTACATGGCGGAAGTTCCATGTCGGTAACCAGTTTGCATGTTGTGGTTATTGTGTGACTATCTATCTGTATGTTTTAGTGGGGAGAATCCTTGGCTTAGTTATGCGCTAGTTTGTGTCATCTCTGCTTGCCACTATTTTGATCTTGGTTCAATCTGCCATCTTGATTGTTGATTTTTAAATTGCATGATTTTTGTAAGGCATTTATATGTGAGTGTATTCTTAGCACAGTGGGTAACTAAAGTTTTATCTTGTTTTGGGGAAGGTTTGGTTTTTGTCGTGTGCATGCTGGGTACATGTTGTTTTGGTTGCCTGGTGGGTGTTTGGTTTAGTTAAAGAGGTTGATTTGTCCCGCTTTGGTTCGGGTGTTGGGTAGCCCGCCGGTGTAGGATCTTGCGCTGACCAGCCCCTTTGAGGCCTTTTGGATCACGACTTTGGTTCGTGTTTGTAACCTGTATGCACACAGGGTTTTCTTAGTCCCTTGTTTAGGTTTGACGTGATAATTAATTGGGAGTTCTTTGTTTAGACTGGTGCTAAGTAATACAGGATCATACATTTGTCACTTAATTGATTTAGCTTCAAGCAGCTAATTGTTATTCCCTGCCTATTTGTATCTGCATTATTTTATCTTTGTATTTGCTTTATTATCTTTTGTATTTATCTGATGTTTTCTTTTGTAAATAAACCTCTTTACGCATATCAAAATCAATCCCTCCCTTTCTTATTTTATGTTGGCACCCTTCTTCAGAAGGAATGCTGACGAAGTGATATTAAATTGCAGTTACTTCACCACAGGTTGGTAGACTAAAGGCTTCACGAGGTGAAAATGATGAATAATAGTAATGTCCTATCACTCAAAGGCCGGAATAAACTCCATGAAGATGGCTATGTCCAAGTAAACCGGGTGTAGATGGCCCATGATGATGAAGTGTAAAGAAAGTACAGAAGTGGCTGCTGTCCAACGATGAAGTGAAGAACATAACTCAGCAGTTGCAGACGTAAGTTTTAACATGCACACGAAATTTCCTGCAACTGTCATGGCTATAGGGGTTGTCAGCAGTGAAGGACATGTGATGTCTCCACAACGGAAGGCCTTACGTGTTTCAGCAAGACTCTGCTCCAGCACACAAGTCTTGCAAGACACCGGAATAGATGGCCGACAACTTCCATGATCACGTAACCCCTAACCTTTGGCTTCCTAACTCCCCTGACCTGAATTCGTTGGACTACTATGTATGGAGCGATGTGGAGAGAGAGGTCAATGACACCCCCCATAACACCAAAGATGAATTGAAAGCTGCCATTGTTTGAGTAATGACCAATATGAATCATGACCATTTGATTCGCGCATGTCGATGGTTTCGATCTCGCATTGAAGCAGTTATATGGATTCATTGAGTAGCCATATAACAAGAAGGCTTCTTTTGTATGCTCATGATATGTTTCGAAAATTAAGTTATTATCTCGACTTATATCTCCGTTTTCTTTCTTGATGTGAATCTGTCCTCAAATACCTTTTGCACCCTGTAGTTGTGAATTGCATACCATTAATGGAAAATAGAGTAATTTAACAGTATGCCTACAATTCATAACTATTTTAATAATATTGTGGGTTACGCTGTAAATTTGCAATAATTTTTACTTTATTGCATTTTCTTATAAGTTATATCATTTAGACAATTAATTTTCAAAAAATATTCTTGCATCTCTCTGTTTAATAAGTTTTTATCTTGTATGACTTGCTTAATTTGATTTTTTTAAAATTCGCTCAGTTTATGAAGCATTTTTCAAGGAAACACGCCTCACCTTTACAGACAATATCACATTAAATTAACATTTTTTTTTTTTAACTCGTGACCGCAAACATTTCAAAAATATAAATTATTTAATTTGAAGTATGTTCAACATTAATGTTTATGTGAATATAAACATACGAGGTCTGTTCAAAAAATACGTAGACTGACGTCATAAAACAAAATATACTTTATTCAGAAGTTACACATCTGGGTCCCCTTCAAAGTACTCTCCTCTCCGACGCACACACTTATCCCAACGGTGTTTCCACTTTTGGAAACAGTCCTGGAACGCTTCTTTTGTGATGTTCTTCAGCGCCTTCGTCGCATTTGCCTTTGTCGGGAATCTTCTCAAATCTCCTTCCTTTCAAAGGTCTTTTGAGTTTGGGAAACAAGAAGAAGTCACAAGGAGCGAGGTCAGGTGAGTAGGGTGGGTGAGGAAGAACAGTGATCGAGTGTTTGGCCAAAAACTCTCGAGTTCTGAGGACTGAATGGGCTGGAGCGTTGTCGTGATGAAACAACCGGTCACCACTCGTCCACATTTCTGGCCTTTTCCGCCGGATAGCATCCCGCAGACACAAAATTAACACAAAATTTCACAGCAACTCTTTGTTCGTTCAAGTCACTCATTCTAAAAATCCGTCAAACGAAAAAAACACACTTCGCAAACAACCGCGTAGCTAATCAACCAATACTGATATTTGCAATCAAAAAACTGCCTTGTAATCAGCGGATCTGTCAGAAGATGGCGACACCAAGCTATTTTGATTGGGACCAACAGGGCCCGCGCAGTTCAAACAGTCTACGTATTTTTTGAACAGACCTCGTAAGTTTGTTTAAATCCCTAATGTTTGAATTTATGATAGCAAAAAAAAACATTTTTAACTCTTAAAATGAGATGAAAATTTCTCTAGCTTCTCTGATTTAAAAAAAAAACAATTAAGAAAAATAATAATAAAAAACCCATCATTATTCCGATATTTAATTAGCTTTTATCATTTAAATATACTGGAGTTGTAAAAAATGTCTATTTTTCTAAGAATATGAAATAAGATATTTGGCAAATCTAAAGAAAGCTTGTAAGAAACTGGCATGTGTTTCTTACAAAATTTTAGTTCATAGATACAGTTTATTAATAAGAAACTTTTCTGTATTCTCAGAAGAAAAAAATGATTAAAATAAAACAAACCACATGGGGAGAATAAAAATGAAAACAGCTTTATATTTAAAACTATTTGAATCTTTTAAAATAATAAATAACTATTTTTTAATTTTAATTATTAAATAATTATTTTAATCATTTCTCACAGTAAAAAATAGTCAAATAGCAGTGCTCCTGCTAGAATTTACTGAGGGCAGGGTGCCAACTGCAGCAAGAGGGCACATCATGCAGTGTCAAGGCATCTCATGGGGGGGGGGGGGACGCTCAGCATTGTTACGTGCCGACATTTCATAATCTTTTACTTTATTATCGTATTTTTAGTAATTCATTAGGCACATCGATTTATTAGTATATTTTTGCCTTAATGTTTAAGAAACCGTTTTCTAAATACAAACTGCCTTAATGGAATGAAAAGTGCCTTAATATACGTGAAATCTGCCTTAATCTAAATGAAAATTGCGCTAAAGTTATGTAAAACTGCCATTTTCTCAACGCAAAGTGCCTTAATTTAAGTGAAAATTGCCTTAATCTAAATGAAAGCTACCGTAAAGTCATTGCAAAAAGCTTTAAGTCACTAGCACGTGTTAAGATATTAGGCCAATACAAATAAGGGAACGCATTAAAATTCGGAATAGGAGTAAGCTAAATTATAAAAAATGCTACATAGTAAGGACGGAAATTAAAAATTCATAGACCTACCTGCAAAAATAATTGCCGATACCATTTTTGTTTCTTTTCCCCTCCTTTTCTAAAGCTTCCATTCTTCGCTTTCTTGAAGGCATGTTTTAGAAAAATAGTATGAAGAGAACGTTGGAAACAGTCTATAAAACTTTGATCGACAATCGACAACCTTGATGATCACATTGTTTTTCTATATTAAACACTATCGTTTAACTAGCACGTGGTATCAAATAAATAGAGCACAGGATACATGAAAGAGCTAGAGCAAATTAACCAGAACTATTTTCGCGGAAAAGCACTGTTTTTGGGAACGAACGCACCACTCTCGTGGCAGGGCGCGATATTCTCGCGGCAGGGCATGATACTCTCGAGGCAGGGCGCAGCACCCTCCTGAAATAGGCTAGCGGGAGCACTGAATATTCAATGAGAAACTGTTTGTCAAGCCCATAAATTTTTATAATTGCGAATTCCTGAGCAAAAAAATTTCGTCTGCATCATTCATAGTATTCATCCTATCCCATATTAGTTACTCGAAATATAGATAAAACTCCCTAACACGTGGCATTTCTCCATGTTGCGAGTCCGACATGTTTGTTCGTCTTTGCTCCTCGTTGTTCGTCGCTGAGACTCCTTCAAGCCACATGACTTGATGGCTCGATAAATGAGACTCGTCTCGCCTTCTCGAGTCGCGTTTAGGCAAGACGTGACACCTCTGTCAGCTTAAATAGGTCTCACGAATGACACTACAACGACTGAGACCTCATTTTACCAAGTGGTGATACGGCCCTTAGGTCCATGCCCTCAACACGCAGTGGCTGGCCTTGTGCTTTGTTTATTGTCATGGCGTAACATAGGCTCACAGGGAATTGTAGACGTTTAACGCGAAATGGGAAATTGTTAGGAATAAACAGGATTCGATGTATCAAAACTCACCTACCTGCGCCACTTCCCATCAAAATTTCCGCTTCTATGATGTTACGTTCAGGAGAAGTAACTGTAAGCCTCGTACCATTACACAATTTCAGTGGGCTTATATTTCCCAACAGAATAATAGGGATGCTGTTTTTCAAATTAATTTTGTGTAATAGAAGGCCAGGTGCGTTAAGAGAGTTTAAAAATTTCCCTGGATAATTATGTTGCTCCATAACTCTGTTAATAGAGATGTACTCTACATTTTCTACCTTAATGCAAATGTGGCTTGGTCACTGACTAAGGCAGTGCCTTTGTTCACGTACCTGCAAATATATTTAACAGATTCAACGCTTTTGCATATTTCAATGTTAATGTGACTTTGAAATGTCTTAGATAATATCGGTGAGTAGAGTACGACTCATCTATTGTCCAAAACAATTTCTTGGCCACGGGATCTTATTGTTGCTGTAAACCCATCTTGCTCAGGTGAGCATCAACAATTAATCTATCTATCTATATAAAGAAGGATGTTTGTGGGTCTGTGGGTCTGTCTGTGGGTGGGTCTGTACGTTTTTTATACAAATCTACAGTTTTATTCCGATCTTGATGAAATTTCGCATACATGACCTTCAAAGCATGAGGAAGGTCACTGTCTACTTCAGATTTCGAAAAAATAATAATTATTGATAAAAAATCGATATTCATGGTTATAGCAGGGCATATTAATGAGAAATATCGCATGACCAACAATGCAAGATAAAGTTTTTGCAACAATGGTATCAACACGCAATTCACAAACACTCTGCACGGACCAACAATATATATCTCATGAACAACAATGCAAATAAAAGTTTGTGCAACAATAGGTATCAACAATGGTTTCAATACGCAATTCACCAATAACAATGAGCTCAAAATGATGATGCAATGATAAAGCAGTCCTTTCCAAGAATTATAACAATGCAATATGGATAAGTTTCAATTTGTAACACTGCATAGAATTCCTGTTATTCAGGCTTTTCTTAGAAAAGAGAGTTCTTAGTACTTAACAATTTCTTGAAAATCTTTAAAAATGATCAGTAAATGGAGACAATGGAGAGTTAGCAGACTATTGAGAAAGAGTGGAAAGACGAGAGAGGAAGCACTCCTTTAGCTCCGTGATGTATTGAGCAAATGGGAAGCAAGTAAATAGAAGATTCCGCGACCGCTAGACTGCACAAAGTGATGAATGGCCAAATTTTGCTTCAACACATCGAGAGAAGAGTGGAAATTGCAACAACACTAAGTATACATCTGAGGTAAGATTACGTGAGTAAGAAATTATTTAAAATAGCAGTGGCATGCTTGGAGGTCCAGCCATTGTGAGCCTTTAAAAAGTTTTTTTTAGAATTTTCATTAAGAATTTTTACTGTATTAATTCTAAGCATTTTCATGTGTTTATTTTTAAGATATTGCAAAATTTAATTTAATTTTTTGAGATTGTTCTGTTTACATCCAAGTGTAATTATCCCGGGCAACGCCGGGTACCTTTGCTAGTTTTAAATATATCTTTTAGTGATATTTAACAATCTGCGTATTAACCTTAACTTATAGATATGTGTTGTCCTACAACTTAAGTTCTACAACTTTTCTATAGAAAGCATTTAAATATATTTTACCATTATGGCAGAGTTCGCAAGAAACGCATTGGCTCGACCATTTTTTCGTCGACTTTAGTTGCAAAATTGGTCGCCATGAAAAGCCCTTTTATTTTATCGGGATAATATATAGCCTATGTCCATTCTAAATATTGATGAAAGAATTTTTGAAATCTGATGAGTAGTTTCGGAGATTACCTCCTACATCCAAACTTTCAAACTTACAAACTATACCTCTTTATAATATTAGTGTAGATAAAGAGGAAAAATTGTGTCATGATGTACATGACCTGACTTTTTAAATTTTTTTCCTTCTCCTCACTGTTTTGGGACGAAAAACTATCTCCCGATTATTCAATTTTGTGAATTGCACTTGCATTTTGCCGACTATATTTTAAACTGGTTACCAGTCAGCAGAAGACCCCCAATGGAATGTGGAAGGGGTGTCCCAACAAATTTACACATGGCCACACCCACAGGTGTGTGCGGGTTTCAGTGGGAATGGAATGTGGAGGGGGTGTCCCCAAATTTTACACATGGCCACACCCAAAAGACGATGGCCCTACCCCTCCACATTCCAGAAGGCGATGGCCCGACCCCTCCACATTCCAGAAGGCGATGGATCTCAGTGGTCCTACTCATATGACTGCTGTCATCACAGGTGTCACCTTGTATAAGGTCTGTTAATGTCTTAATTACCTTTAATGAATGTGGGTTAAATAATTAATTAATTTTTTATTTACCTTTCAATTTCCTCGATTTGGGACTGTTTGATTACTTTTTGATCGAGCTGCATTCCTGAGTGTGGTCACTCATCTGGCTGATGATACCTTCTTGATTAATCACGTGATTGCAGCCATGTTTCACTGTCCTGAGGCTGAAAATACTACTAATTTCATAATATAGGGCGAGTCAAAAGTCGCAGTACACCCTGTTTTTTTGAAAACCTTGCAGGAATTGGTAAATCTGAATATTCCAGTAAGGTATGGGTGAGTTGTTATATCTTTTACGGTATGTACCGAACATGGCCGCCATCTTGAAGTCTGCTATCTTGAATCTAAGTCAATTTTTTTAAATAGAAAGGGGGTCATGTGATATATTAAATAACATCAGCATTTTCTGATTATTTCATTACTGTAAACAGATTTGAAGTAGCAGTTACGGTGCAAAAGTTACAACACATTTTATTTCATTTTGTATCAGGTAACTGAAGATGGCTTTGACCACGGAGGAGAGAATTGAGGTCATTTTGATGTTTGGAGAACAAAGTTTCCGTGTCATAGTCTCAGATTTTAACAACTGGCACCCAGAAAGTCCTCCTATTTCACACAACACTATCAGGTGCTTAATTAAGAAATTCCGAGAAACTGGGACTGTGGTTGACAAGGTACTGAGTGGCCGCTGCTGACGAGACAACCTCAAAAATGGTTTTGGCATCCTTGTTCAAGAGCCCACAACATAGCACACAACGTTTGTCAGCAGAATGTGGAATCGGCCAGTCATCGATTGTACGAATCCTTCATGCTCATCAATGGTATCCATTCAACATTTAGATACTCCAGCACCTAGCAGAGGATGACCCGGACAGACGTATGCAGTTTTGCATCGTGGGCCCTTTTGCAACAGACACCATCTCCATCAACACATTGAAGAAGCGTGTGCCAGCATTTCTGCGGAAATCCTTCTGTGAGTGCATGACGATTGGATTCAGTGCCTTCAAATGTACCTTGACCAAGACGGACACCATGTTGAAAACATTAAATGACTGTCTTTTATGGAGAAGAGTCCAGCCTTAATTCCAAACAGAATGTGTTGTAACTTTTGAACCAAAACTGCTACTTCAAATGTGTTTACAGGAAAGAAATTGTCAGAAAATGCTGATGTTATTTTATATATCACACAACCCCCTTTCCGTTAAAAAAAATTGACTTAAATTCAAGATGGCCAATTTGAAGATGGTGGCCATGTTCGGTACATACCGTAAAAGATACCACCTAACCCATACCTTAGTGGAATTATTCAGCTATCCCAATTCCTGCATGGTTTTCGAAAAAACAGGTTGTACTGCGACTTTTTAACTCACCCTGTACTTATGCCATGCAGTGAAGCATCCCTGTCCTGAAGTGTGCCTTGCAGTGAAGCTGCCACAACCTGTGTAGGAGGCAAGGGGTCCTAGTTCTCAGAGTGCAAAAACAGGCTTATGTGATTTTGTCTCACAATATATATAGCAAAGAAATCGAGGGTTGCTAAGATGACTGGCACTCTCAATTTGAGTGTCTGATTACTAATTAACTATTGTTTCTCGGACAACCAAATTTTTTCCAAACCCTTTTACGTTTTCTTCTAAATAAAACTACTTCTGTTTCAAGGTGGATTATTTGTTTTTAATTTTCTGATAACGGGTGCATTGTTTCAGTTGATTACTGACAACTTTGACCCGTATTTTTAGAGGGTTGACAATTGACATCGCTAACTTTTATAAATACGGTTTCTCACAAAGAATGTTTAATTCTACTCTATGTGATTTTTTGCGTTCAGGTTGCTCAGTTTGTTGTTTGTTTTAAATAATTTTGTCCCTCAAGGTTTACTCATTTTAGTTGCACATGTAGTTCACGCAATGTTGGCAGTATTGTATGCGAGATTTAAGTTTAATTTTGGTTAAAAATTCACTTCTAAATTTCACTGTTACTTGACTGTGTACCCTACACAGGCCAGTGGGTTGAGCATCAGGTTTTTATTCACTGCTTGAGTTAGAGGTCTGAGCTCGTTTCTCTGTGACTCTAGTGCCCACATTTTTCGGCCAAACCCCATTTTAAACCAATTGTACACATTGTGTTAAGATCAATCCTCGTTTTCCTTTTTCTTTTACCTGCGTTTTTTACTGTTTTTGATATCATTAAATGTTGGTTGTGACTTTTGTTTCCAGACGGTCCTGCGTTTGACAGGAAATTTTCCAGTCATTTGACAGCAATGCGAGTATTGATCAGCGATTTTATCAGCATATGCAACTTTTTCCAGTCACCATTTTCAGCTCTATGGCATTTTCCAGCTTAATGCTTAGCGCTGGTTGCAGTTTTTTCACCGCGTGATTAAGCGAATGCATGAATCTTCACGGATTTTTTCGGCAATGTTAGTTTTGTTTCACAAATTTTTCCTAACGTGACACATTTTAAACTGAAATTTTTGGGTTTTCAATGAAAATACGAGGTTAAAAGCATATGTCAATTGTTATTTTCACATCACAAGTCTTTTATTTCACCGTGTTGGTTACATTGTCTGCGTCATTCTTACAATAACTTATTTTCCCAAGTTCATCATTACTACAATTTGTATAAAGTATTTGTATAAATAATAATAATCACAGTGCTGTGTAACAGACATGAGTGGTTGCCAGTTTTTGTGTTTCAATTGCTGGGTTTGCTTTTCTAATCCATTTTTTTAAAATTTTGAATTTACCTTCTCAAATAACGAATTCTTTCATGTTCACTTCACTTAGCTTGATTGGATAAGTGCTTGCCGACAACATTGTTTAAGGTCTGTTGCTAACGTATTCGTGCTCAACAGCATTGATTGATATTTTTGTTCAATCATTTCAGGTGGAATTCGGGTGACTGTGATCTATCATAGTTTTTCATTCTTTTACACCTGATCTGCTGAGATCATTGAACCAAATTTAATATGCTTCAAAGTTGTTATTGTGTATTTGATGAGAATGTTGCTGTGCAATGGTTGCATGTACAAATTGAACACCTAAACTTCACAATCCAATGAATACAAGGTTTTAAGGCTTTCATTTTCCGCATATTGTGCGGTTTTATCTCTGCCAAAAGTAGATCAACAACTAACTAAGCTCATCTTGTTTATTGATCGCACTGATTTTTGTTAATGTCAGTAAACATTGAATACAGGCTGGTTGGCGTGCTTTATTCCTGTTCGGTTTTTCAGGGGATCGTCTTTGGTACCCGATGAGAGATAGGACTGACTGCTAAGAGTTACCACATAAGCTCTCATTGAAGGCCTTGAATAAACCTTTTTTCAGGGCATTTGTGCAGTACAAGTTTATTTTTCATTCACCAGTTTTTCAGGCTCTTGAATGTGACTTTTAAATGTTATGTGATGTTATGACTGCCGAGGTATCTATTGTCAATGCACTCAATGCAGACTCGTGAGGCTGCTAACAAGACAGTGGGTTGATGCCGCTTTGTTTTCACAAATGTTCTCATTGACACAGTTATATAAGGGTTTTCGTGGTAATTGTTGCTGAATTGTCTATATACATACATTCATTATTTTTACATTTTAACATTAATTTTAAATGTTATTCTGGGGTACTAAAATGATGGTGTCCTAAATTTTCATGTCCTCACACATACATTTGTTGAGGCTGTTACCAAGGCAGTGAACAGTGTTAAGCTTTTTATTCAGTCTCACCGCTGCTAATTGTTCAAATACGTTGAAGGTGTATCACTGTTTTCCCAGCGATTGCGAGTGCCTTTGCATTAACATTTTCTATATATTTCAATCCAACTTTACTTTTTTTACTTTTGACAGGAAGCTAACAATTTTTATCTTCTTTGTTATTATTGTTATTTCAACAGAATACGTGAAGGTGTATGCAGTGGGTTCCTATTAACAATTTTGTACATAACTGCTATCACACAGTTGTGTGAGGTTTAGCTGATAAGGTATGAACAGTGTAACCCACCTCTACTAGCAATGTTTGCACTAACCCAACTAAAAACTCCTCGTGTCTTCCTGTCAGTGTACATGAAAATTCGTTTCCGCATTATTTTTACTGGTTTTTCACCTCAATAAAGTGTTTCCTTTTCGGTAAAGGCATACGCAATGGTTATCACGTTGGTCAAGTATAACATTATCCGAGTTGGATGTCATCAAGTCGGGTGCTGTTACGATAAATGCGCTTACTAACCCAGGCTAAAAAATCTTTGTGATTTCCATTCAGAGTACATGAAATACGTTACCCCATTAGTTTCACTAGTATTTCACCTCGTTAAAGTGTTTCCTTTCTGCAAATTTGCGAGTGCAAGGGTTATCACGTAATCCAAGTATAACATATGCCCGCGGTTACCAACACCTAAGTCTGCAACTGATAAGATAAATGTTCCCGCTAAACCAGTCTGTAATGGTCTTTGCGTCTTTCACCCTGGGTACGTGAAATATGTTTGCTTTGAGTGGCAGACAGTTTTCACATAAGCTCTCATTGACACAGTCAAATAAGGCATTTCACCTTCGTACTTTCTTTTTACAGGCCTTTTCACACTTTTTTCGTTGTTTTTGAAAGATGACTATAGGTTTTTCAACCATCGAATGGTTGTTAACACGGTGGCCAGTGAGGTGGTTTTTCCTAAAACCCCTCACTAAAAGCTGCCATTGTGTTACCAATTCATTCGATGGTTATGAAAAACCTAGTCTTCAATCTAGTCTGGTCTTCAGCCCAGATCACCAGTGATCGGGTTTAGGGCTCGTCTTCGGTGTGACGGTTTAATCGGCGCTGGAGACCACGGGATGCATGGCGCTACTGGGGATTTCACACAGGTTGATGGCTGGCGTCTTTATGTGTATTTGAGTATTTTTTTAAATAAATGTGTACCAAATTTCATAATTGAACCACCACAGAGATTTGAAAAGTTGAACAAGTCCTCGAAATGAACGCTTGTGGAGAAATGCGTTTATGCATAGATCAATTTTTATCCTAAGTGGAACCAACTTTCAGGAAAGAATTAGTGCAAAATGAACTGCAAATTATTTTGTTATAAATGAGTAAAATTGTAGAAATCTCAGGGTAAGTAGTCATCCTAAAAGGAGACACCAACCCGTTCGTACTCATGAAATCCAAGGAGTGGTAATCCCTGGGGCAATACGTATTGGATTGAGTTAACCGAAAACAGTCGATTTAATAAGTCTCACCTTTCGATTTTTTTCACAATTTATAGTTCTTCTTTGTGGAATATACCAATGACCTAATCATCTTTTGTAATGTTTAATCTTTAATTTTATAAACTACTTTTATAATCTATCAGCATTGTTTGAAAAAACTCAAACGCTAATGGCCATCTCTACTGTAAATAACATTTGTTTTCTTTCGCGAAATATTCACATGACCTCTGACCTGCAATCATAACACGACACTTGTGTGTTTCACCTCTTGCGGAAACCCAAGTAAGTCCTTGATTACACATCAGTGGGTGATCAAATCTTAGACATCAGGCATTCTTTAGGGGCATGAGCTGTTGCTTTGTGCAGAGAGAGAACACTTTGCTTTGCTTTGTCTCTGCATAACAGAGACCCAAACAAATCAGAAAATTCGACTTTGTTGAAATTTTCCTAGTCCCCTGTCAAGGGACTGAGAATAGGGTCGTACGTGTAATCTGTCTGATGAATCGGAAAAGGTAGTTTTAAATTAAAAGTGATTACAAATTCTCGTTACAAACTGTATAGCCAGGTAAGCAAAGTGCAAAGTGATGACACTGAGGCTGCAAGAATATTACATAGATCAGATGAAAGAAGGAAAAACCATAACAGAAAATCTTACTGAACACCTAATCAACCATGTAAAGAAACGATCACTGATTTTTGTCATTATTCTTGTATTTTCATTGAAACTCAAAATATTTCAGTTTAAAAAGTCGCACATGAGGTAAAAATCGTGAAACAAAACTTGCATTCCCGAAAAAACTGTGAAAAACTCCTGCATTCGCTTAATCACGCGGTGAAAAAAATTGCATGCAGTGCTAAGGTTTAAGCTGGAGAATGCCATAGAGTCGAAAATGGTGACTGGAAAAAGGTACATGTGCTGAAAAAATCGTCGATCAGAACTTGCATTCCTGAAAAATGACAGGAAAATTTCCTGTTACTCGCAGGTCAGACTAGAAACAAAAGTAGCAAACAACTTTTTAAGACAACGAAAAAAAGTGTGAAAGGGCCTGGAGAAAGAAAGTATGAAGGTGAAATGCCTGTGTCAATGAGAGCTTATGTGAAAACTGTCTGCCACTCAGACCAAACGTATTTCATGTACCCAGGGTGAAAGACGCAAAGACCTTTTAGTATGGTTTAGCAGGAACATTTATCTTATCTGTTGCCGACTTAGGTATTGGTCACCGCAGGCAGATGTTTTATTTGGATTACATGATAACCCTTGCACTCGCAAATTTACAGAAAGGAAACACTTTAATGAGGTGAAATACCGTAAAATCTTGAATACAAGCCCGGTCGTCTATTTGTCTCAATGATCTGGACCCCCCAGCGATTAATCGAGATTTGGCGTTTATTTGAGACCTGGCATTAAGGGCTATTCCCAATAACATGGTACCTAGTAAAACGAATTTGTAAAAACCCCTAACTTTTCTCGGTTTATCACGTAATTTTCCCTGACCACCAGCACCAAAAAAAATCTATTTTGATAGAATATTATTGATATTTTTCAAAATTTTCGCTCCAATTTCGCCTTTTTTTTTTACTGATTTTGTAAAATTCCCTGAATTTTCCCGGTTGCTAGTCATCCTGCAATAAATCCGGTACTTAAAGTTAAATAAATGCAAAAACTGCAAGGGTAAGGCAGCATGGGATTGGGCCAAAATTAGAATGGGTTAAATGAAGTGGCCAATGAGAAGGCATACACATTAAAAGACGTTTAATATCTGAACGTGAGGAAAAACGCCAGAATTTATATCAATGACCCGAAAAAGACCCGGCTTTTATTTGAGATCCGGCGTTTAATCTATTTTTAACACCCCACCCGGCTTTTATTCGAGACTGGCGTGTATTTGAATACCCGGCCTGTATATAAGATTTTACGGTAGTAGAAAAACTAATGGGGTAAGGTTTTTCGTGTACTCTGAATGGAAAGCACATAGATTTTTTTAGCATGGTAAGCTCGTTTATTATAACAGCACCTGACTTGATGACATCCAACTCGGACAATGTTACACTCGACCAACGTGGTAACCATTTTGTACACCTTTACTGAAAAGGAAACACTTTAATGAAGTGAAAACCCAGTAAAACTAATGCGGACACGAATTTCATGTACCCTAACTGGAAACACGAGGAGTTTTTAGTTGGGTTAGCGCAAACATTGTTAGTAGAGGACGCTACACTGTTCATACCTTATGGGCTAGACCTCACACAAGTCTAGCAGTTATGTACAAAATTGTTAGTGGGAACCCACTGCAGACACCTTCACGTATTCTGTTGAAATAATAATAATAACAAAGAAGATAAAAATCGTAAGCTTTGTGTCAAAAGTAAAAAAAGCAAAGTTGGATTGATTATATATAGAAAACGTTAGTACAAAGGCACTCGCAATCGCTGGGAAAACAGTGACACACCTTCAACGTATTTGAACAATTAGCAGCATTGAGGACGTGAAAATTGCTAATAAAAAGCAACAAAGCTTTATGCTGTTCACTGCCTTGGTAACAGCCTCAAGTGTAAGTGTGAGAACGTGAAAATTGAGGACACCGTCAATTTAATACCCCAGAAAAACATTTAAAATTAATGATAAAATGTAAAAATAATGAATGTATGAATAGACAATTCAGTAACAATTACCAGGAAAACCCTTATTTGACTGTTTCAATGAGAACATATGTGAAAACACCCACATGATTACAAATTCGGTTACAAACTGTATAGCCAGGTAAGCAAAGTGCAGAGTGATGACACAGAGGCTGCAAGAATATTACATAGATCAGATGAAAGAAAGAAAAACCATAACAGAAATTCTTACTGAACACCCAGTTAACTATGTAATAATACGACCATTGACTTTTGTCATTATTCTTGTATTTTCATTGTAACTCAAAACATTTCAGTTTAAAAAGTCGCACGTGAGGTAAAAATCGTGAAATAAAACTTGCTTTCCTGAAAAAAAACTGAAAAATGCTTGCATTCGCTTAATCACACAGTGAAAAAAAATTGCATGCAGTGCTAAGCTTTAAGCTGGAGAATGCCATAGAGCTGCAAATGGTGACTGGAAAAAGTTGCATGTGCTGAAAAAATCGCTAATCAAAACTCATATTGCTGTCAAATGACTGGAAAATTTCCTGCCAAACGCAGGACAGTCTGGAAACAAAACTCGCACCCAACATTTAATGACATTAAAGACAGTAAAAAACGCCGGATAAAAGAAAATTAAAAACAAACAATACACCTTGAAACAGATGTAGTTTTACTTAGAAGAAAACGTAAAAGGGTTTGGAAAAAATTTGGTTTTCCGAGAAACAATAGTTAATTTGTAATTAGGCTCTCAAATTGAGAGTGCCAGTCATCTAAGCAACCCTCGATTTCCTTGCTATATATAGAGGTTCGATAACTGTATATATTGTGATACAAAATCACAAAAGCACGTTTATGCACTCTGAGAAGAAGGACCCCTTTGCCTGTCACTGAGGTTGTGCAGCTTCACTGTAAGGCACTCTTCAGGACAGGGATACTTCACTGCTTGGCATAACCAACTATTACGAAATTAATATTATTTTCATCCTCAGGACAGCGGAACATGGCCGCAATCACGTGATTAATCAAGATGTCGTCATCAGCCAGATGAGTGACCACACCTATACCTCGTCTCAACTTCAGTTGAGCGTGACGTCACGGAATGAGGTCGCTTACCATAGTGCTCAACATCGTATCCTTCCACTAGTACCATGTATGGATGAAAGCTATATCCATACCTGCTAGTACTATTACATTAGATTTTCTTATAATCGCATAGATAGAAAAGTCGAATGGTATCTGTCAGATATCGTTTTTTAAAGTAATTGTTAAAATATTTTAATCTTCTTCGTGCAAACTCGACCATAGGAATGCGAGGTTGAGGCATGGTATAGGAATGCAGCTCGATCAAAAAGTAATCAGGTAGTCCCAAATCGAGGAAATTCGAAGGTAAATAAAAAATTAATTAATTATTTAACCCACATTTATTAAAGGTAATTAGGACATTAACAGACCTTATACAAGGTGTACACTTGTGATGACAGCAGTCATGTGAGTATGACCACTGAGATCCATTGCCTTCTGGAATGTGGAGGGGTAGGGTCTTCCTCTTTTGTGTGTGGCTATGTGTAAAATTTGGGGACACCCCCTCCAAAAGGCGATGAAACCCACACACACCTGTGGTTGGGGGCAGGTGTAAATTTGTTGAGACACCCCCTCCATATTCCATTCCCACTATAGTGGGGGTCTTCTGCTCCAGTCAATATTTTCAATTTTTGTCACTACTGCAGTGCAGCAAGCGAGTGTCTGGAAGCATGCATTTGATATCAATGTTTTTATTTATACCTACCATTTTTACAGTAATGTAAAACAATGGTTTTTCAATAAATGATATAAGAAATATTTTGCCTTTTCTTAAAATCTAAACAGAGCACACTTCACTGCCTTCATCTCCTAAATGGTTGGATCAATTGAAAAAACACCAAGTATAAAACGTTTCTGAAATGTTGCTTACAGCCTGAGAATACCATAAAAATTAACGGGTTTCAAAGTTGACTTCCATATTCGAAAATGGCGCCTTTTCTTTGGAAATGGAATACACATAAAATCCTCTCGCATAAAAGTACAATAATTTTTCTATTGAAAGTAGTCTTTCAGAGTTGTATTTTAGAAGTTCGCTATTAGCGATTTAGTTGCTTAAGAATGGCAGATGTAATGGTTAATGGCACGCGTTTATCAATATATGGAATAGCGTTTATCATTAGTCGCGTTCAATACTTTTTACTTAAGGGAAAAACTGAAGTGACTTAGTCTTTGCTTTTCATTGTGAACGAAACTGTAAGTGAAAAAATTTCTTTTGCTGGTTTTTACATCTAAAACTTCATCAGCCATAAATGGACATGACGCACATATTGAAATAGTTTCAAAAATTATTAAGTGATTTATTGATTGCAGAAAATATTTTTTATTGTTTTCCATTGTTTTATTATTCCTTATTTTATAACCAACAAAATGCACAACATTAAATGCGTTATTTACACCGTTAAATTACAGCTTTAATGTGGGCAATCACCGAAGCGAGCGAATTGGCTATTCAAGATGGCTTCCTCTAAAGCGGAATTCAAGAGTTGTAAATTCAGAAACATAATAAAAGCAGGGGACTTATGGATATTTATCACTAGAATACACAGGATCCGGACATTTGCCCTACCAGGTATTTGCCCCAAACTGCTTATACCACTTCAGCATCCTTCATTTTCAGAATGAAATTAAGAACTGTATAAAATTAATTATCGGGCAAATTTAGCACAAACAGGAAATTGAATTTTTATTAAGTAAAAATTAAATAATAGCATAAATACAGGGTGTCTCAAAAATTGTACTAATACTTCGTTTTTTTAGGTGTAACTACAACCCCTGGTAAAAAGTTTGGAATCACTACCTACTGAACCATTGCATTGGAGATATAAACAAATTTCAAAACATTGTGTACATTTATGAAAGAAAAATAAGTGCAGAGTTTATTCTACAAATAAAAAATAATATTTACACACAAACACTTATTGTGTATATAAAATATTTATACAAATATTACAACTGAAAGCTTAAGACTGTTGGAAAAAAATTTAGAATCATCAAAAGTTCAGGAAAAAAATTTGGAATCATATTATTTAAAACAAAAGTAATACTTTGTGGCTCCTCCTCGAGCCTTTACAACACTTTTCACACGATCAAGCATTGACTAAATTAGTGATTGGCACGTTGAAATATTAAATTCTAACCAGATTTCACGAATTGCTGTTTTAAGTTCCTCTAGATCACTTGGATTTTTCCTGGCAATTTGTTTCTTCAGAATTCCCCACATTTTCAATTGGGTTAAGGTCCGGACTATTGGGTGGCCATGGCAGTGTTCGTGTGTTGCATTCTTCCAAGTATTCCTTGACTGTTTTGGATCTGTGGCACGATGCATTGTCATCTTGGAAGATGAAATTATCATTTTCGAATGCATCTTTAGCTGATGGTATAAGAAAATTTTCTGAAATAGCAAGGTAAACATCTGCATTAACACTGGTATTTAACATACACAAATGCCCAGGACCATGGAAAGAAAGACATCTCCAAATACATATACTTCGAGGAAACTTCATTTTAGATCTTAAGCAATCTTTGGCAAACTTTTCTGATGAAAGACGCCACACAAACCATCCATCATCATCACCACAGCTGACACACACACCTGGACACATCACTAAAAGTCACAGTCTTCTAAGATCCAGTCTTCTAAGGTCCAGTTTTCTAATGCCCATTGTAGTCGTAATTTTATGTGACGAGTAGTAAGTTTTAGTTTCACCTTTGCCTTTCTAAATCTGTAGCCCATATTGTTTAATCGTATCTGGACAGTTTTGTCGCAAACATTTGTACGTGAAAGTTTCTTCCATTCCATGTTTAACTGTCCTGATGAAGAGTTTCGCATCCTTTTCATAATTGTTTTAAGCATCTTATCCTGCCTAATTTTTGGTCATCCGCTACGATGTTTTGTTTTGACATAACCATCTTCAAGGAATTTTTTCCATATTTTAGCAGCAGTTGATTGGGCACATTTCATAATTGCTGCGACTTCTCTTTGATTCTTATTTTCATGTAAAAGTTGTACAATGCTGTTTCTCATGACATCAGACAATTCTTTGATAGGATCCATTTTGCTCCAGTAAATTCTTGTGGAATCAGCAAGTAACCCAAGAATAGTTCTGTACTTATATGTAGAAAACATCAAAATATTCAAATTCGTGGGTCGTTTCATTTTCAAAAGATAGGTAAAGCATCACTTTCACACTAAATATTGCACGATTCCAAATGTTTTTCCTGAACTTTTGATGATTCCAAATTTTTTTCCAACAGTCTTCAACTTTAAGTTGTAATATTTGTATAAATATTTTATATACACAGTAAGTGTTTGTGTGTAAATACCATTTGTTAATTGTAAAATAAACTCTGCACTTATTTTTTTTCATAAATGTACACAATATTTTGAAATTTGTTTTATATCTCCAATGCAACGGTTTCAGTAGGTAGTGATTCCAAAACTATTTACCAGGAGTTGTAATGTAACAGAATGACAGGAGATCAACTTAGCTTTGAAGAGAAAAGGTTTGTCCTTAAATGTTGTTGGAAGACCGAAAACGCCATTGAAGTGAAAGGACGGTTCAGAAGGGAGTTCGATAAACCGCCACCAATGCACCGGACCTTTGCTCGCACCAGAGATAAATTTGAAGCAGATGGAACCTCACAACGTCAACAAGAAACGTTCTGGACGACCACGGACATCCACCTACCCTGGAAAAGAAGAGCAGGTGCGGGAAACCCTCATTTGATCAAAAGGAACTCTTTCGTGACATTTGCGAATCCATTGATCTGCGTTATCAGCTTTGTCTGGACAATGACGGTCATCAATTTGAATATTTGTGCACATGATTCTTTAATTACATTTGTCTTCTGTAATTCAAATATAAGATAATAACTGAAGAAACATCTCCAAGATTTCAAAAGACAAATTGAAAAAGGAAGGAAAAGTTTGGGTCGCGGAATTTTTCCTTCCCTTTTCAATTTGTCTTTTGTAATTCAAGCTTTTAAACTTGTCTGTATGTTCATAAATAATGTTTTTTATAATCATTCAAAGTATTAGTACATTTTTTTCAGACACCATGTATTAAGTTCCATAAGCTTACCGAAACATTTAATATCCTGTGGCCAATTTCCGAAGTTTAACATAAAATTTCACTTTGGGCTCTTTATTCTAATTTGATATCCACATCACATCATATCCAGACCATATCCAATCAGTGCACAGTCAGCTTGGTTGCATAGAAAACCTGGAATTAGAAACTTAGAATACGGGAGACATGGCCTACAAGGATTAAGGGATTAGCCTACATAAACGCCATGTTTTGTGGAAATGGTCTCTAGATTAACGAGTTGTTTGTTGTGATTAGTGTAAAGGATTTTAATTCAACGTCTTTCAGGTCGTGTGTGTGAAGGATAATAATGTTTTTTTTAAAGTTTTGTTAGCGCACAAAATTCTCTATTTTTTAAGTTTAGATGAGGCCATTTCTACGTACTTTAATTCTTAGTCTGCTGTGATATTAAATTTGTGATATTAATTTAATTAATTTAAGAATTAATTTGATAGATAAAATTTTTATCTTGATTTTCTCAATAATCCAGTCAAGTAGTTTTATGTAGTAAAAATTGTATTCAAGCATAATAAAGGCAACTTTGAGAGATATAATTTTCAGCTGTTTTAATGTCTCTGATTCCCCCCCCCCCTTTTTTGCAAAGGCAACTGCCATGAAACCATTAGACCATATATTTCTATCATCCTGTTTCCGACAAAAACAATAGCCTGGACAATGAATATTGCCAATGGGAGACTTGAGAATTCTGTCACTTGAAATTGGAAAGTCTTCCAAATTGTTTTGAGCACTCTGCAAACTTCTTTTCAAATGTTGTTTAAAAAGTCTTCTTTTAAAAATCATGTTATTTTTATTGTAAAAAATTCTTCAGAGCAACTACACACCTCCTCCATTGTTATTCATCCAGTTTATACTCCAAGATTGTCTCCTACATTGTGCATTAATTGTTTGGATTCATCAAATGTAAGAATACCTCAATCAGTTTTGCTTCATCTAGGGTATAGAGGCTCGGATCACGACTACTGCATAAGAGTTTGCAAAATGCAATTTCATAAAGCCCGCAATCATATCCGTTTGTTTGTTTGGCCACATCATGAAAATGAATTGAAAATTCTTCCCATTTTCTACGTGTAAATCCGACGGACAAATCGATTGATCTAGCTCCAGAACGTCCATTCTGTTTATCAATAGCCCTGCTGTCACGAATGACAAACAAGGCATAATCACAAAACTTTTCTAAACCATCTGCAAAGTCATTCCAAGAAGAAAATGCCAAATTTATTCCGAAATTTCCCTCCATGGCATAAGAGCAGGAGGACCATAAAATTACATGCATACATAATGAAGGCATGGCCTGAAACAGCCAATCAGCATAGAGTATTCTTGTCATGTGCCCCCACACCCCCTCCTACGTCATGCTGACGTCAGGGGCGGCCATTTTCTGGTCATGTGATGGGTTTTTTTCCGTGACATCATGCCAGTAATGATTATTTTTAAATTTTATTTTTCATTTTTTTTTAATCTTAATTTTTTACCAGCAATTTTTCTAATTTTCAGGTGTTGCCTTTTTGGGTGTGGTCTTTGTTTTTGGTGGTGGTGATCCTTGTTTTGGGTGTTGGTCCTTGTTTTGGATGTTGGTTCTTGTTTTGGGTGTGGTGACTCAACTGGCTGCTGACATCTTCTTTATTAACCACGTGATTGCGGCCATGTTCCGATGTCCTGAGGTTGATAATAAAATTTTATTTCATAGTTCTTGCTTATTTTTAGTGCAAAAGGAAGCTTATGTGATTTTATCTCATAATTTAATCTAGGCCTGATCTCTTATACAAGGTGTAACGTTATTCAGGGACAACAAGTACCTAGCGTTATCCTTTGCATGAATACAAACTTAAACTTCCTTCTAAACATCACGCGAAGTTTGCTGAAAACCTGTCGAAAACGTCACTTAATCTCTACGATTGCCGCCGATTTAATTGTAATCGGCCCTTTGAATGTAATGAACTGCTGGTGAAAAAAGTTCACAAATGACGTAAGGACGCAATTTAAATTTTGAGTTTTCGACATTTTCAATAAGGAACTTTAAGTTTATAATCATGCAAAGAATCACGCTAGGTACTTATTGTCACTGAATTACGTTACACCCTGTATATGACAACTAAATCGGGGCATGGTAAATGTACTGCCACCCCAAGATGTTTTTATCTATTTACTAATTATCTTTTGTTTCTAGCACAACCAAATTTTTTTCCAAGATACTTTACACTCCTAATTAACCACTACTGTTTCAAGAGGCTCAGTTTGTTTCAATTAATTTTTAAAAATTTTATGCATTGTCTCATTTGACTGGGTGTTTGCCTGCTCCCACAACCTGATGAAGTTTTTGACAGGTGACTGAAATCACATATACATGTTTATAAATATAACTCGCTCACACAACCTGATGAAATGTTCGAATTCACTAGCTTTTTACCTTATTTTCAAGGTAGTCTGTTTGATATTTGTTTTATTTTCATTGTTGCCTCTCTCCCTGATTGCCTTTGCTTACATGAATGGTTACTTTTTTCTCTCAGTTTGAACTTGGCTGAAATGTTTAAATAAAAATACAAATCTCACGTTTCTCAGTGTTGGTGAGATATACTTTGCTCTCTCTTTACTAATTTGCACAGACTCTCCACGCAGAGGTTAATAAATGCGTTGTTTGATCCCCGTGTCGCGAAATTCAGACGATCACCCTCTCTCTCTCTCTCTCCCTCTCACATAACCAATACATGTTTTGCAAAGTGTTGCTTAAACTTGTCTTCTAAAAATAGTTTTCGTTCTCTCTTATACAGAATACAACTTTTTTCTGTTCACTTAAGGTATTAGATTACGAGACGGATATATTTTACACTCTTCGCACTCTTAATAATGCAAAGGGCAGTTGTTCAATGTAAGGTTGTGCCTTCACATGCAGTGACTTAGTAGCCATCGCCGCCACTCGACATGTATAGTCGTTCTCATAGTTGCATGGTTGTTGGTTTGTTTTACAGCTTAAAATTTCTGAATTTTACTTATTAAAGCTTGTACGCTGTCTATACATTCGTTTTACTGGGCCATAGATTTCATGACACAGGGACGATCGCGATAGCGAGCATCGTCATTCTGTATGGCCGCTCACGATCATGTTGTTTCTCGGGTATGCTTTATCAACGTTGAGTGATTGGTGGCTTGTTTTTCTGCCTAATTGTCATGGATTTTTACTTATTAAAGGTTTGTCACAGGGTGTATGTTCATTTCACTGTCCTTTATGCTGTGGTACAAGGCATCAGGTGCCTTGCAAGTGTGTGTTCAAGCATGGGTGATGGTTGCTATACCTCTTTCGCGGGGCATCGCTGTTCCATGCATTTGCTCATGGTCGCATAGTTCACGCTTTTGTGTTTTCTAAAAAGCTTTTGTGTCTTCCAGTCAAGGGAATATGAGATACATATTTCTGTACTTTATCGGGGTTGCGAAGCTGTTTCATCATTATTTGCCTAATTAAAATTTCTCCTGTTAACAAATTTAGACGCAGTTGATTTCGGGGTGATCGGTCGAGACCTAACGCGCATGCACAGCGTTAAAAGTGTCGGCCGTCACTAAGATTGGTGTTCAAGTTATTCCAAGCTAAAAATCTATGTGTCTTCCAACCTGGAGTATTTGAAATACGTTTGTTTGAGTTGCATTGGTGTTTACCCATTAGTTTCACCGATTTTTCACCTAATTAAAGTCTGCCGTATTGACAAAGGCGTACGTACTTTTTATCACACAGTCCGAGTGAAGCTTAACGTGTTCGCGATGTGACACCAGTGTGATAGACGTTCATGCATATCTAAGCTAAAAATCATCGTCTCTTCCAACATTAAATACGTTTGTTTGACCACCTTATGGCTTGCTAATGCAAAATGCAGTGTTTCAATTTTAATACAACAGCATCACATGTGCTGTAAGCCTTGTTCATTTCTTAGTTCTCACTGCCAGTCGTAATGCTGGCAAATTTATCTCCACATTTCCATGTCCCTGTTTTCTACTTTTGCATTAATTTCTTACAATAATAATACAAATAATAATGATGATGACAAGTTTACAGGTTTTTCATTTTTTAGTTACTATTTCTACTGAATGCTATTTAATCCCTATAATTTTAACTGACGTTCTAAAAAAATAAAATTAAAAAAATTTAAACTTTACTTTTACTGTATTTAAGTTCACGCAAATGTTAAATTTTCTAAGTTAATCTGCATTGCATAATAAATGTTTAAACGAAATTTCAATTTTAAGGCATACTAAAATTGTTTTTGTTTTACTAAGTTCACATTTTACTATGCATTAGACAATATTGTTATTTAGTACTGCAGGTGTCATTACTCTTTTCTGTTTTTGGGATATTTGAGCATTGTTGTTAGTAAAGTAGACAGGGCAGTGTAATTGATAGTTAGGTGGGTTTGGAGCCCTCTCTCAACTCGTTTGGTATTAGTAGTTCGTAGGACATATGTATAACTGACACGCTCTGTCTGTTACACATTCTTCCTAATTTCTATCCACTCCATGTGAGGCAAGTGAATAGTGAGCCATCTCAAACAAAGCCAGTGACCATCTGTGAACTCCGAAGTTAGTTTTGCATCCACTGGTTTCCATGCTCACAGGTGATCATTTTATGATAGACTCACTATTATCCGACTACTGTTGCTATCCATATGTGACCCCTATCCACCTAGTTGCAGGTGCATCCGTATTGGGATTTGTTACTCTTTCGACTGAAATTTTTTTTAAATCAAATTTTTCGAGCTCTTTAAAGTCAACTTACTGTTTGCTATTCTTTTGTTTTCGCATGCATGAATCTGTTTGTTTGTCGTTTTTTTTTAAAAAGAATTGTTTCTTTCAGTGTGTCCCTTGTTAGCCACCATCCCCTACCTCTTACATCGTTACAGATTTTATGTAAGTTATAGCTAAACTTTTGTGGAGGCCATGGCTAAAAGCTAAAAACTTTTGTGGTTTTATGTTAAATCGGGGGAGGCCATGGCCTGGTAGGCTTTCACTGAAACACAACTTTTGTGAAGTTAAGCAACATGGCTAGTCACTGTATGTGGGCAACCATCCGTAACTCACGATCTCCACCTCCCTGGCTGCTGTGACCAACATACTATAGTCATTAATCCAGGTTCATCCAGAGACCCAACTTGTCGGTCTCAGGCCATAGAGGCCAGGATGGACGTATTGGATTACCGGTAGTAATAATAAAATTACAGTTTTTCTTTTTCAACACTGTCGAGGTTTATACACGGTTCTCGTTAATAATACATGACTGAAATGTAATGTGGGGGTCATTAAAAATGTTGCAATTCTTGCTGTTACAATTCGGGTTGACCATACTTTCAGCTCTCTCTCTCTATAAATACAAATGCTAAATGACTTCTTTTCCTCGGGTAATTGTCATCGAATACAATTATACAATGTTTATGATACACTTCCGTTTCTCTTTTTGACATAACGTAGTTTTCTGTGTTGATTCCTCAGCAGCAACAGTGCTCAGTGTGGTTTCAAACACACGTTTTCGAATTATTGTTACGGGTTGCATTGGCTAATGCTACCACCCACACCTCTTCATTTAGATACATCGGTTTTTATGGTGCTTTTATTTGCTCTCAGCGTTGCTAAATGTTGAAATACGTTGACGATCATTCACTGTTTCCAAACGATAGAGAGTGCATTTGTACTAACATTGTCTATAGATCTTGACAGCAACAGATTACCTGGCAGTGTTAAAAGGGTGCTTTTCCAAAATTAATTGAAAACGGATGTTAATTCTGCTACTCAACTATTATTTTTACTATCTGATTTTTTTTATCTTCTTTGTTGTTGTTTTTATTTCAACAGTATATGCAAAGGTGTATGCAGTAGGTTCCTATGAACACATTTGTACGTAGCTGTTATCAGCTACTTGGGTGCAGTCTGGGGCATGAACAATGCTACAGATCCCAACTAATCACGTTTTCACTAATTCAAGTAAAAAAATCTTCGTGTCTTCCAGTTAGGGTATGTGAAATATATTTTCCCATTAGTTTCACTGGATATTCGCCCAATTAAGCTCTACCTTTTGCAAATTTGTTTGTACATTGTTTCAATTGACTACTGATAACTCTGACCCAATGAATTAGAGGGTTGGCAATTGACAGTGCATACTTTATAAATACAGTTTCTCACTACAGATGTTTAAATTTCTTCTACTGCCTGTGATTTCTGTGTTCTCATTGTTAGTGTTTGTTGTTTGTATTTTAAATAATGTTCTCTCTCTCTCTCTCTCTCTTTCTCAATGTTTACTCTTTTTAGGGTGAGCGTGATTTGTGTAATATAGGCATCATTCTGTACGAGATTTAAGTTAAATTTAGGTTAAAATTTCACTTTGACTTTTTACTGTTACTTGATTGTGTGTCTTACACAGTCCAGTGGGAAGAGCATTAGGTTATCATTCTCTGTGACTGATGGTCTGAGCTCGATTCTCTGTGACTCTAGGGCCCACATATTTTTTAGCTGATCTTCAGTTTTAACCAGTTATACACACAGTGTTAAGGTCAAATCTCGTTTTCCTTTTTCTTTTACCTGCGTTTTTACTATTTTTGATGTCATTGAAAGTTGTTTGCGACTTTTGTTTCCAGACTGACCTGTGATTGATAGGTGTGAAATACGTTTGTTTGAGATTCATAAGAGCTTCACTGGTTTTTCGCCTTGCTAAAGTCTATCCTTTCAACAAATTTGTGGAGCAAGGTTTATCACATAATTCAAATATATTACATTCAGAGAGGGGTGACTGGCTTCTAAGACAGCAACAGATCCAATAAATGTTCAAACTAAACCACACTAAAAAGTCTTCGTGGCTTTCACCTCGGATATGTAAAGTACATTTGCTTGAGTTTCATACAAGTCTCCGCGTTAGTTTCACTGGTTTTTCACCTCATTAATGCCTTTCCTTTCAACAAATTTGTGAGTACAAGGGCAATCGAGTAATTCAAAGATATTACATTCGCCGGTGTGACCATCACATAATTTGACAGCTGACACAATAATCGTTCATGCTATGCCACGCAAATCAGTCTTCGTGTCTTTTCACCTACAGTTGGGGGCCCAAGAGATGACCATTTCTTAAGGGAGGTGGGAGCTTGTAAAAATTCTAAAATAAGGGAAGGAAGAGTATTGCTCCCCTTCCCCTACACCCAAATTGGAAAGTTAAAAAACTAATTGAGATTAGAAGGGTTAGACAGTAAATAACCAAAGGATTGACTATGACTATAATCCTCCTCCTCCAACCATATTACCCCAACCTGTTTGTTTATAGGCTAAAGGCACTTTAAATCTGATTTTCAACTCGTTTTTATTTTATTTTTATACAAATCTTTTAATTACTATTCGTATGGAATAAACTATGATTTACTAAATTTATATTTTTTATGTATTCTTAATGTGGAAAAAAATTCATACACATGAAGACATCCATTCAACCAAACAGCAATTACAAAAGTTTATTAAAGTTAAAAAACAAATAAAAATGACAATAAGAAAATATAATTTATTTTATAAATAGAATTTTGCACAATTGCAAATAATGAAATTAAGAGTCTACATATAATTCCAGACAAAAAGAAAAAAAAAACAAGGAATTCAAGAGGTTCTACTCCCCCGACTTCATTATATCAAAGTGACATAACAAAAGTGACTTGTCAAAGGATACATCAAAGCCACCCCGACTTTTTTTTTTGCATATATATAAATGCAGTATATAAATGCAAATCCAAAATCAACACTATCTGTATCCAGCAAAATGTCATCTTATTGTCATTTTAAGTTTTATTATTTTTTATTTTTATTTTTTTTAACGTTAACTTTTTATGTACGTTTAAATAACTTTTGTAATTGCTATTTGGTTGCAATACAATTAGTTGAGTGGATGTTTTCATGTGTTTGAATTTTTTTCCACATCAGGAACACAAAAAATATACATTTAGTAAATCATAGTTTATTCTGCAGGAATAGTAATTAGAAAACTTGTATAAAAATAAAATAAAAACAAGTTGAAAATCAGATTTAAAGTGCTTTTAGCCTATAAAAAAATAAGTTGGAGTAGAGGGTTGGGGTAGGAGAATTAGAGTGAGGGTTAATCCTTTGGTATTATTTACTGTCTAACCCTTCTGATCTAAATTAGTTTTTTAATTTTCCAATTTGGGGGTAGGGGATAGGGGACGGGGAGCAATACCTTCCTTGCCTTATTTTAGAATGATTACAACCTCACACCTCTCCTAAGAAATGGTCATCTCTTGGGCCCCTAACTGTAGGGTTCGTGATATACGTTTGTTTGCGGTTCATACGATTCGCCTTGTTAGTTGCACTGGTTTTGTTTGTTTGCAGTTCATATTAGTTGCCTCGTTAGTTTCACGAGTATTATGCCTCATTAAAGTTTTTCCTTTAGGCAAATTTGCGGTTGCATGTGTTATTACGTGACTCAAATATATAATATTTGCCCCAGTGACCGTCATCTAAGTCGGCAACTGATAAGATAAACGTTCGTGCTAAACCACGCTAAAAAGTCATTTTGATTTTCAGTAAGGGTACATGAAATACGTTTGTTTGTGCTCCATTGATGTTTCCCTATTAGTTTCACAGGTTTTTTACCCCTTTCAGTTGTTTGTTCCTGCCAACTGTATAAGCAAAAACTCCTTCATGCTGAAACACATTAACGGCATTATTATAAATCTTATATTGAACAGTCATTCCATTACTAAAGTTTTATTACTTTCATTCTCCTACTCACCTTCAGACACTCAATCAAATTTATTTGTGTTGTGGGAACTACAATCGATTCACACGTGCTAATATTAATTTTGATGAACCGAATATGTACTGATTCTGCATGCGTAGATATTCTGAATTTTTCAACCAAAGCCTCATTTGGTTGAAAATTAAGCATCTTACAGGGCTCTAAAAATTAAAGTATCAGTAGGTTGGTTGGTTGGTTCATTGGTTGGTCGGTTATCAAAAGACTGAAAACATAACACATTTCCCTAATAACCAAACATGCGACATGTATTTTTTGGTCGGGATTAATCGATAGTGTTGAGCTGAATTGAGTAAGGTTATGATGCAGTCTAATGGATACTGTTTTCTGTTAATGTGTTTTCTAATACACGAAGACTTACAGCTGCTAGTTTTTGGTTCACGAAAATGACAAAGGCAGGATTTTTGTTTCACCAAAACGTGCTGGGTTTGTTTTTTGTTCACCCTAAATCAACCCAAAGTCGAGAAACGTTCAACTGAATTTGGAGTTCTATGCGGTTTAAATGTTAATTTCATTGTAAAAAGGTAGCTTTTGTTTAAACACAAAAACTAAAAAGTCCATTATTCAGATTCACGAAAATTTGCAGGTTGCTCTTTTTGAATTCACGAATCCTTACTAGGCCATTTTTCGAATTAACGAAATCTTACTAGGGCCGTTTTTGATTACCAAAAAGTTTCTGAATATCAAAAAATGTTCAGTTGATTTCACTGTCTATGGCAATCACAGGATAATTTTATTTTTAAAAAGTAAATTTTTGTTTTCCTGCAAAAACTAAAAAGTTGTAATTTTTTACTTTCAAGATTTCAATAAGTAGTGAGTTTTCAGTTATTGTATTTCTTTCTTATTTTGTTTTGTAATTTTTCATCATCAAAGTCGCCACAGCATATTTTATTTTGTCCACTGTGTTTAGCCGAATTCATTACCTTTTCAATGCATGGTGACTTGTTAAAATTTATTTTTACATGTTCAACAGTTTTACTGAACACTTTTTGGCACGATTTTAACGTTCGAATTCTAAATTTCCGACTTTACATTTCACCTTAAAGGTTATTCATATTTATACGAGGTGATACAGTAATACCGACTTTACGGTTCTCCAGATATCTACCTTCACATTCTGAGTAGGAAACCTGATTTCGGTTGTTCTCAAGGTAATTAAAACATAAACATTTCAGGTTATATAACGTTCGACTTTATTCTTCATTAAAAAAAAGACGTGTTTAAATATCATTTTTGATGCATTAAAAATTCTTCTTATTTTGTTAAATTACAGTGGCGTCAATCCTGTGAAGGCTACTCAGTAATGTTTCTCGATTCAATTGCGAGTGTAGTACCACTACATGACCCTGATTCTTCACAGAGATGTCTTGTGTAACCTGATTCTCGGTCTCTTGACAGTGGACTAGGAAAATTTCGACAAACTTGAAATCCCTGGTTTGCATGGGGTTCATTTATGCAGATCTAATGCAATGCACAGTGATCTCTCTGTCTACAAAGTGACAGCTCTAGTCGCTAAAGAACATCCTATGTCTAAGGCTTGGCTCCACGCAGATAAGAAAATACTAATAACGATCTTTTCTCTACAAGTGTTTTATTTTGAGGTTTAGTTTACGATAAAAGTGTGAAAGCATGGAGTTACCAGGCTTTAGTTTGAGGTGTGTCACACAAGTGACCAGACTGTTCAGTCTAGTGTTAAATGTTGGCTGCCAGTGAAATGTGTTACCTTTGTAATTTAAACAGTGGGACTATTGCATTGCAAGCCAATCATCGTACTAGACTGAAAGGGGTAAAATATCTGTTAAACTAATAGGGAAACATCAATACAGCTCAAACAAACGTATTTCATGTACCCTGACTGAAAATGACGATGACTTTTTTAACGTGGTTTAGCGCGAACTATTATCGTATCAGTTGCCGACTTGGATGATGGTCACTGGGGTAAATGTTATATATTTGAATTATGTGATAATATATGGAACCGCAAATTTGCCGAAAGGAAAGACTTTAATGAGATGTAATACTAGTGAAACTAACGAGGCAACTCCTATGGACGGCAAACAAATAAAACCAGTGAAACTAACAAGGCGACTCGTATATATGGCAAAAAAACATATCACATACCCTAGGTGAATAGACATGAAGACTTTTTAGCATGGTTTAGCATGAATGTTTATCGTGTCAGCTGCCGACTTATGTGATGGTCACAGCGGCGAATGTATAATACTTGAATTACGTGATTGCCCTTGTACTCACAAATTTGTTGAAAGGAAAGGCTTTAATGAAGGGAAAAACCAGTAAAACTAACGAGGTGACTCGTATGAAACTCAAACAAATGTATTTCATGTACCCGAGGTGAAAGCCACAAAAGCTTTTTTTAGGCTGGCTTAGTGTGAACGTTTATTGTATCTGTTGTTGTCTTAAATGCCGGTCAACCCTCTGCTAATGTAATATACTTGCATTATGTGATAATCCTTGCACCCAGAAATGTCTTGAAAGGATAGACTTTAACATGGCGAAAAACCAGTGAAACTCGTAGAATTCTCAAACAAACGTATTTCACACCTGTCAATCGCAGGTCAGTCTGGAAACAAAAGTCGCAAACAACATTTAATGACATCAACAATAGTAAAAACGCAGGTAAAAGAAAAAGGAAAACGAGATTTGACTTTAACACTGTGTATAACTGGTTAAAACTGGGGACCAGCCGAAAAAATGTGGACCTACAGTCACAGAGAGTCGAGCTCAGACCATCACTCAACCAGTGAATGATAGCCTAATTCTCTCCCCACTGAACTGTGTAGGACACACAGTCAATTAACAGTAAAAAGTCAAAGTGAAATTTTAACCTAAATTTACCTTAAATCTCGTATAGAATGATGCCTATATTGCACTAATCAAGCCTGTTTTTAAAAACAGTAAACATTGAGAGAGAGAGAGAGAGAGAGAGAGAGAGAGAGAGAGAGAGAGAGACAAAATTATTTAAAATACAAACAATAAACTGAACTATCAGAACACAGTAATCACAGAGAGTAGAAGAAAATTAAACATTTGTAGTGAGAAACTTTGCACTGTTTATTGCCAACCCTCTAATTCATCGGGTCGGAGTTATCAGTAGTCAATTGAAACAATGTACCAACAAATTTACCACAAGGTAGAGTTTAATTAAGCGAATATCCAGTGAAACTAATGGGGAAACAAATTTCACAAACCTTAACTGGAAGACACGAGGATTTTTTAGCATGGATTAGCGCAAACACGGTTATTTCAGATCTGTAGCTTTGTTCATGCCGAACGCGGTAGACCGCGCTCAAGTAACTGATAACAGCTACGAACAAAAATTTTGTTAATAGGAACCCACTGCATACACCTTTGTGCTAGATAAAAAAAAATCGTAAGCTTCATACCAAAAATAAAAAGAATAGTTGAATTGAAGAAGTAACAACTGTTTTCAATTAATTTTGGGAAAGCACCCTTTTAACACTGCCAATTAATCTGTTGCTGTCAAAATCTATAGACAATGTTAGTACAAATGCACTTGCTAACGTTGGGAAACAGTGAACGGGCGTCAGCATATTTGAGCATTTAGCAACGCTGAGAGGAAATAAACGCACCATAAAAAACCAGTGAAACTAAATGAAGAGGTATGGGTGGTAGCATTAGCCAATGCAACCCCTAACAATAATTCGAAAACGTGTGTTTGAACGTCAGCTCTGCTTACGTCACCTCATTGAGCACTGTTGCTGCTAAGGAATCAACACAGAAAAATACATGGTCAAAAACAGAAACAGAAGTGTAGCATAAAAATTGTATAATTGTATTCGATGACAATTACCTGAGGAAAAGAAGTCATTTAGCATTTGTATTACAAAAGATTAAGGGATAAGAAACCTTGAAAGAGAGAGCTGAAGATAAAGTCAACCGTATTGAATTCAAACAGCGAGAATTGCAGCATTTTTAATGACCCCAACAATACATTTCAGTCAAATATTAGTAAAGAGAACCTTGTTTAAACCTCAACAGTGTTGAAAAGGGATAATTTGTAATTTTAAACACACAAGTTTAGCTTAAATTCACATAAAACCAGTAACTGTGTAAGAGGTAGAGGATGGTGGCTAACAAGGGACAAACTGAAAGACACGATTTTTTTTTTAAAACGTCAAACAAACAGACTCCATCATGCGAAAACGAAAGAACAACAACAGTAAATTGATGTTAAAGAGCTCGAAAAATTTGATTAAACAAAATATTCAGCCAAGAGAGATACAAGTCTCAATACGAATCCTCCTCAACTAGCTGGATAGGGTTCACAGACAGATAGCAACAGTATTCGGATAATAGGGAGTCTACCACTACATTATCACCTGTTAGCACACAAAGCAGTAGCTGTAAAACTTACCTTCAGAGTTCACAGCTGGTCGCTGGGTGTTTTTGAGATGGCTCACTATTCACTTGCCTCACATGGGGTGGGTAGAAATTAGGAAGAATATGTAACTGACTGAGCGCATCAGTTCTACATTCGTCCTGCAAACTACTATTACCAAACGAGGAAAGAGAGGGCCCCAAACCTACCGATCAATTTCACTGCCCTGTCTACTTTACTAACAAACCCAAATATCCCAAAAATAGAAAAGAGTAATGACTGCATTACTAATTAACAGTATTGTACAATGCACAGTATAATGTGAACTTAGTAAAACAAAAAAAGTTTTTAGCAATGCCTTAAAAGTGAAATTTTTTATTAACCTTCCAGCGGGCATGCGTATGTGAGAGATACACAACAGATGAATTTCGTTTAATATCTATAAGCGAGATTGCGCTACGATCGTCTGTTCTTGGCTATTCTCCCTGCTCCCTTTGACCTATCTTCGGTCCGTGTTTGAATTCAGAAGCGTTATTAGAGCCTTACAGAGGTGCTTATTTGTATTTTAGAGATACACGTTAGTTTTGGTTGTATACGATTTTTTTGTTCTAATAAAAATTTTTTATATCTAAATTTCATTTCATTTGTTACTTCCAATATATCTTTACTCTTTTAATTCATCTTTACACAAATGTAAATAGCTCAGTGGAAATAATGCCAATTTCATTTATTTTATTTTCACGTCATTTTAGTAATTCTTTGGTCATTTTATATCGTTACTAGCAAAGGTACCCGGCGTTGCCCGGGATAATTACACTTGGATGTAAACAGAACAATCTCAAAAAATTAAATTAAATTTTGCAATATTTTAAAAATAAACACATGAAAATGCTTAGAATTAATACAGTAAAAATTCTTAATGAAAATTCTAAAAAAATCTTTTTAAAGGCTCACAATGGCTGGACCTCTCCAAGGATGGACATCACAGAGCTAAAAGAGTGCTTCCTCTGTCCTCTTTCCACTCTTTCTCAATAGTCTGCTAACTCTCCATTATCTCCAGTTACTGATCATTTTTAAAGATTTTCAAGAAATTGTTAAGTACTAAGAACTCTCTTTTCTAAGAAAAGCCTGAATAACAGGAATTCTATGCATTGTTACAAATTGAAACTTATCCATATTACATCATCATTTTATGTTCATTGTTATAATTCTTAGAAAGATTGCTTTAACATTACATCATCATTCTGTGCTCATTGTTACTGGTGAATTGCGCGTTGATACCATTGTTGATGCGAACACAATGGGCCTATTGTTGCACAAACTTTGCCTTGCATTGTTGGTCATGAGATATATATTGTTGGTTCATGCAGTGTGTTTGTGAATTGCGTGCTGATACCATTGTTGATACCTATTGTTGTACAAACTTTGCCTTGCATTGTTGGTCATGAGATATTTCTCATTAATATGCCTTGCCATAACCATGAATATCGATTTTTTATCGATATTTATTATTTTTCCGAAATCTGAGATAGACAGTGACCTTCCTAATGCTTTGAAGGTCATGTATGCGAAATTTTATCAAGATCGGAATAAAACTGTAGATTTGTAAAAAAAACATACAGACAAACAGGGGGGGGGGCC
>JAHWFO010010426.1:42443-55397 GCA_023313115.1 Rhysida immarginata
CTTATAGTTCATCCAACAAGAGAAAAACAGGATGTGTCACAGGAAGTTTCAGATTAGCCAATCAGAGAAAGGGGGCCTCATGCGCTTAATCACTTCTGTCTCATGTCTCATTGAAGAAGCGCTTTATAATATTACAGCAGAAACTTTAATATTATTCAGTTGCTTTGCTTTAATTATAATTAAAAATGTTGTACCCTTCATAAAATTATCTTTTAACTCAATTTTATATATATCGTTGTTCGAGATTCCCTGGGCCTTTTCTTTCCAGGAGTCGAAAAGCGAGGAGAGGGGGGTGGTAGCTTCGCATGAAGACGCTTCGTTTCCTTCTTGAAAAATGTTCGAACGCAAGAAAAAGAAACTTGCATTGCCTTGGAAGTTTCTTCTATCAAAGCAGATGAGCTTTTAAAACACTATTTTCCTTTAAAGTAGCAAAATACGTTCCACACAAATCTCCCTAGCCTGGCTGGGAATAGTTTTTCCTTGTTTGGCTGAAGAGTTGTTGCACGGGCGTCGCTATTACAAATTGACTTGTGCAGCCGCTGAAGGAGAGATCCCACAAAGCATTGCGGATGAGTGAGTAGTCGATATCAGACCGTAAACACACCCTGTTTTTCTTTTGTTGGACGAAGTATAGATTAATGTGGATCACACAGGCTGTCCATTCTGTTCACATCGCGGACGCATTAGCTTTACTCGGACTGTATGATAACAAGTACGTATGCCTTTGTCAATACGGCAGATTTTAATTAGGTGAAAATTCGGTGAAACTAATGGGTAAACGCCAACGCAACTCAAGCAAACGTATTTCATGTACCCCGGTTTGGAAGACACACAGATTTTTAGCGTGGATTTGCTTGAACGCAGATCGTAGTGACGGGCGACGCTGTTCACGTCATGCACGCGCGTTAGGCCTCGAACGATCACCCAGAAATCAACTATGTGCAAATTTGTTAACAGGAGAGACTACAATTAGGCAAAATAACGATGAAACAGCCCCAGTAGAGTACAGAAATACGTATCTCATATACCCTTGACTGGAAGACACAAAGCTTTTTAGCAAACACAAAAGCGAACTATGCTACCATGAGCGAAAGCATGGAACCGCGAAAGATGTATAGCAACTATCACTCACTCTTGAACACACATTTGCGAGGTACCTGACACCTTGTACCACTGTGTAAAGAACCGTGAAACGAAAATACACCCTGTGACAAACCTTTAAAAAGTAAAAATCAATGATAATTAGGCAGAAAAACGAGCCAGCAATCACTCGACTTTGAGAAAGCATACCCGAGAAACAACATAACATGATCGTGAGTGGCCACACGGAATCACGATGCTCGCTTTCGTGATCGTTCCCATGTCGTGAATTGTAGGGCCCAGTAAAACGAATGTACGGACAGTGTAAAACCTTTAATAAGTAAAATACAGAAAATTCAAGCTGAAAAACAAACCAACAAGCACACAAGTTTGAGAACGAGTGTGTTCGAATCCAAGTTGCAGAATTTTTCCATCCATTTTTCTAGTTAATATCATTTACCTGATGCTTGGAGTTTGCTCCAGTTTAATTTCTTTATTTCCTAACAGTTTATCAATTGAAGGGTTTGGGGCAATAAGGACCTAACCCACAGGAAGAATTCTTACTAAATGTAAAAATTACTGCTTGTGTAATCTATTTACTATAAGTTTCAGTAACAATTGCACAAGTAGACTGCAATCACAGTAAGGCAAAACACCAATAACACTGGGTAACAAATTTTCAAAACTTTTTTGCCTCCGATATGAAAATAACCATTTCTTAATGAGTTGAATGCGCTGAACACGAATATGACTGTGAAAATGCAAAATTGACTAGTTTTTTTGTAATCTGTAAAAACAATTGTGTACATAATAAAATGACTACCGATAGCTCTGGTCAACAACATTTTTGGTACCGGGGAAGATAGGTGTTCTAGACTAATTTGAGCGTGCTGATTCCAAATCTGAATTCCGAATTTCCCTATCACGTCAAGATCTCGAGTTATAAAAATAGTTTAAATTTTAATGGTAGGCATTGTTTAAATTTGACATCAGGAGACTGTTTTACACCACTGAAACTTAACATCCTGACGTGATAGAAAAATTTGGAGTTCAGATATGGAATCAGCACACTCAAATTAGTCCAGAAAACCTACGTTTGTCAAAGTTGCTGTTCTACTGGATAAATATACACGTTGAAACGTAGAAAATGAACTATATTAAATATCTCAAAAACTAGAGCCAATTTGAAAAAACTGATCTCATATTCGGAATCAGTGCAACAAATTTACCATAAAATGACTTTTAAATGATTGGAGGCAATATGTGTGTTGACCAGTGTAATACAGATTTACAGGTTTTTAAACAATATAACATCACTTTTCTGAAAAACTTCTTCCTGTGGGTTAGGTCCTTATTGCACCGAGCCCTTCAATTGTTGGAATTGCAGAGTTATCAAGTGGATTTAGCAGAGTTTAAATTTACAAGAGATGGGAACGAGAAAGTTTTATTAATCATTTATTTAATAAAGCTTTTATTAAAACTGTTTTAAGTCCAAACAAAAATAATAGGCTGCGCTGCCACGTAGTGTTGTCGACAAATACACGTAAATAAAGGAAAACTATTAGGCAGTGGAAGAACAGTTTAAAGTAAGTTGGGTGAAAGTTTAAAGTTCTCCTTTTCTTCAAGGAAATAGTTGGATTGCGCCCCTGAGGTTATGAGCATCCGCAAATGAACAAGATTTTGGTCAAAGTTCGTTAACGTAGAAAAATTAGAAGAACAGTTGTCACGTGACTACTGTTGAAATTGTTTAATACGTCTAGTCCGGGAAATACGCCGTTGACCCGAAGATCTCCAAATGGAACACGGATTAAGCTAAGGGGTGCTGTCAGATGACGAGGCCTGGTGCTGGCTCGCTGCAATGATGAGGGACTCACGTAGCTCGATGAAACGGAAAGATGTGATCCATGGAATAGGACTCTGGATACGACGATGCGATGAGTACCCGACGAATGGCGAGGCAAGGTTAACTCGCCGAGACGTCCGGGCTAGCTATTGCAGAATGTGGAGGTAGGAAGAACTGTGACTCACGTAGAGATAGCAATGTACACGAGGGCTGCTCGTGAAAGCACTGACTTGAATTAACCGATGCACTGAAGAGGAAGGTAATCACAAAATGCGCTCCTCGGTAAAGGACACGCACTAATTATGTAGGACATCCTACAAACGGCATACCACACACACACACACCACCATTCAAGATTGCTGCTCACATGAAGAAAAAAATAATACTGCGGCAAACATTAAATATCGCACTCTTGCGTAACCGATGATTTATAAAGGATGCAACACACTTAGATAAAAACTAAACCAATCGGGATACGCAACACCTTTGTAGGAATTAATTTTATAAGCAAGGTAAAACACTTTGACCACCATAGATGAACAATGAACGTAGCACAACCATATTAAAAACACACACGTGACGTAATCTTCGTCGCTCGTAGGTAGCCAACTATCATAGCACTTAATTACGTGGACATACCTCTGGCACTGAAATACACATAATAGAAGAACATATGGAAGACATTAATAAACAGCAAATCGGCCTGCGATTAGTAGAAAATAATTGAGACAATGCTTCAAAACCATCTTCTACGCCTCTCCAGGCTCGTCGACGTAGAACCTCGTCGGTAGACGAAACGTCTTCCGTACGTGTTGCAAAACTCCGTCGGAATCGGAATCCCGTGACGAAAAGGGGTTTGAAGAGACAGTTCAGGCTAATTTAACAGTTTCGAGGCTCGGCTTCTCGGGATGAAACCTCCGGCCTCACCCATGAGGTATGCACCGAGCGAAAAAGGATAAATGCCTACGACTGATGCTCCTATATTTAGTTCGCCGGCCTCCTCTTCAAAAGCGAGACGGAAAAGTTTTATTTGAGCCTCCGTAATGGTAGCACTGAGCACCGTAACGTTAAAGGCTACTCTATGTGCGCAACCATTAGGCGACTCAAAGCAAGAGAAAGTTCTTCCGTACCTTTGGTATCGAAGCGATGATAAACGTGCGTCGTTTTCTCCCGTTGGGGTCGGCTCGTTCGCTAACGGCGGGAAGTACGCACACGATGGCGGATCCTCACTCTTTTCGTGGGCGACATCGGGGCTCGCTTCTGGCAGCAGCTCCTTGATTAATGCTTCAACGGCACTTGTCAGGCGACTCTCCCATTCCTCGTCGGCAAGTTTTACGGCGAAGAGAGACTCCAATTCGCTTGCGCGAGGATTACGTAACTCGCTCTCCCTCTCGCCGATCGTTGACAGACGCTCGCCGACGAAGACTTCCCCGTGAACGGCTTCCATAGCCGATTCGTTCACCTTGCGGGACGGTTCTCCGTTTTCCTTACAGCGTCTCTTTCGCTCCGTTCGCCTCGCGCTCGTGGGCAGTTTCCCCTTCAGTTTTATACGAAATCCTTCCCACGACCTTTCACATTCCAGCCATCGGTTTCTTCTGCCACTCCTCTCGTCCTCTTCTCGCGTGGCTTTCGGAGAGTCGTACACCTTCTTACGTCGTCGACGTACGTCATCGTCTCCTTTCACTTTCGTCGATGAGCTGCTCTGATGAAATCCACGTGACAAGAGTACACAAGCACAAACGATCATGTACATCCATTGCCACCCAAAAAGAGAATTTTGTAATTGTTGAATTTTTAGATAAACAAATGAATTTTTAAAGGTCAGGAGAAGAACAGCCATAGCCAGGGCTGAAAAAACGTAAGATCAAACTATTCTTTCATTTTCATTCTATTTTCTCCCACTTTCTTAGCCATACACATTATTCCACACATTGTTTCTCCTGCACTATGGTAAACTCGCTCAGCTATACAAAACATTCCAACACAAACCAGGGAGAACTGTTAGAGGGCCATCCATTAGGAACATTTTAAAAGATTTTTTTCGATTTTTCTATAAGAATTTTTACTGTTTTAATTCTAAGCTTTGTAATGTGTTAATATTTACTGTATATTTTCATTCAGATATTGCAAACTTTCATCAAAAAAGACTCCGAGCAACGCCGGGTGTATCAGTTAGTTTTAAACACATACAACATATTTATTCATTCAAGGAAAATGCTGCATTTCTAAACGTGGCATTTAGAATGTTTTTACAATTGTCAACTTTTTTTTAATATTTTTACGATACCGTGTATGATAAAAAGTAACGTTAGTTAAGCCATAATATCAGATAATCGACACTCTATTATACAATATATGCTTCTGACATTGAATTTTACTGAAAATTTTATTTCCTAAAACATTATGGAAATAATCATAATGGCTTTTAAAACTGTACAAAACGCCACAAGAAGAAAAATATGATTTGACACATTTTTAATAATCACTTGACAGACTTTTAATACTTTATTCTTAACATTCTGTCGAATATTGTTTAATATAATACGAGGGCTGTAAATTAAGTAATGGCAACATAGGTATAAATCAATTTTTAATGAACTTACAAGTACAATTGCATTACATTCCTTCTATGTAATCACCAGCAAAGCTTATAACTTTTTACCAAATGTCGGGAAGCCGTTGTAGACCAGTGGCATGTTGTTGATTGTTGATGTGAGCGACCGAGCGCCCTACTGCGTGGAGTACAGATGAAACGTCATGAAATCGGTGATCTCGGAGGGGTTCCTTCAACTTCGGAAACAGAACGAAGTCACAAGGACTCATGTCGGGTGAGTAGGGAGGGTGTTCCAGTATTTCCCACTGCCACCGTCGCAATAGGAGAGTGACTTTGTTTGCGACATGGCAACGAGCGTTGTCATGCAACACGATAGGGAGATTGTTGTGCAATAAACGTGGACGTTTGCGCCGCATAGCCGGACGCAGATGGTGCTGTAGAAATCGGTAATAGTAATCTGCGTTGACAGTTTGTCCTTCAGGTACAGCATGTGTAAGAATCACACCGTCCCAGTCGTATGCCACAATCAGCATAACTTTCACCCGACTGGGTTCCTGTCGAAATTTCTGTGGACGTGGCGAACCTTGGTGACGCCATTCATTTGATTGACGCTTTAATTCAGGCTCATAGGCTCGTGCCCATGTCTCATCAATGGCGACAATACGCTGCAGAAATGCGTCTCCTTCATTGCGGTATCTCTCCAAGTGGGTGCCAGCCAGTGCATACCGGTGCCATTTCTGTACTTCGGTTAGTCGATGTGGAACCCAGCGGGTAGCAATTTTCCTCATGTTGAGAGATTTCTTCATTATGCACCACACCGTTTGATGACTCAGATCAACCTCTAAGGATAATTCTCGGACAGTCCATCGGCGGTCTATGGTAAGCAGACCGCTCAGGATGTCAATCTGCTCTTGAGGAATGGAGGGCCGACCTGTGCGTTGCAAATCCGCAGTCTCATTCCGACCCGAACGAAATGCTTGAACCCATCGTGCTACTGTCCTATACGGTAAAGCATTTGTGCCACAGGCTTCCACTAATCCTCGATAGCATTCTGTTGCACTTTTATCACGGGCAACCTCGATTTTAAGCCACGACCGCTGATCATCTTTTGAAAACATGCTTTAGAGCGATGGAAACGAAACTCCTCACTTTAATGCCACACAACAACTACCCTTCTAAGCAGATAGACTGTTTTTTGCACTCTACACATCGACAACAGCGCCACCTCACCGCTTCCATATCCTATTTGCGCATGCCCGCCCTTCTGCGAGTTTCAAGGTTAAGTTGCCACTATTTAATTTACAGCCCTCGTAGTTTTAAATTTGTATTGGAAATTTTTTTTATTTTATTACTAAAATTATATTGCGAATTTTTAAAATTAGACTGGGAAGATATTAAAAATAAAATATTAGAAATTTTAGAATAAAACATGAAAAATTTTCAATAAAATATCATAATTTTTTACTAAAAATAATGCATATGACTCAAAATAGTACAAGATAAAATAGTAAACGTAAATAGTAAAATGATATGAAAGAAACGTAAGACCCTGGTTTTCGTTACGGTGGGTGTTGACAAGTTACAGGTTTTCGTCAAAATTGAAGGTTTTCAAAAATGTTTCGGTTTTTTTGAAGGCATAATTTTTTTTAAGCCAGTTAAAAAGTTAAAGTGGTAAAAACTAAAGTCTTTAGTCTAAAGGCCTTAGTGTAATGACTTTTTTGGTAAGATATCAGCGACCAACCCAAAAACCAGATTCCTAATAGGTAAAAAAAACGAAGAATAAAAAGAAAATAAAAGCTAAAATTGCGAAAAGATCGAGGATTTCCTTCCGTTTCCTGCTGCCATCCTTCACTTTTTCGCATTTTGGTCTTCTGGCAATCGAGATTTACTGTCGGATCAGATCTTGATGGTGCGCTTCTGATTGAGTAATTGCACTCTCCCTCAGCTATACCTACATTTTCTCTTGTTGTACAGACTTTAAGAAATAATAAAATCTTGTAAACATTCTAAGGAGGAGATTTAGCAAAGAAGCAGAAATACATATATACAAATCTCATTTCCATAAAAGTTGGGAGAGGGTGTAAACAAGCGATGCAGCCAAAATATTGATACACTGACGTATGAATTTATTTTATTTCAAAAGAAGATACTTTATTGGGTATGTATTAAATATTTCGGAACCAAAAATTTAACTAATTGTAATAAATATTAGGGTTTTTGCAACACACTCCAGAAATGTTGGGACAGTGGATGAATTAACATTGGCTGACATCTCCCGTCCTTCTGATAACGCTTTGTAGCCGTCGAGAAACAGATGATACCAATTTCTGTACTATTGCAATTGGAATTTGTTGCCGGTCCTTCAGCACGAAAGTTTTCAGCTCTTGAACTGTTCGGGGTCGTCGTTGACGTAACTTCCTCTTAATAATTCGCTATATATTCTCTAATGGGGACAAATGTGAACTGCAGGCAGGGCAATTTAACGCCCGAATTCGTCTATTGTTTAGCCACTGTCTTGTAATGCGAGAAGTGTGTGGTTTAGCATTATCTTCTTGAAATAGAAAGGGACGGGTTCCAAAAACTAAAATTCCAATATGTGCTTCTGCATCAACGGTGCCATTGCAGATGTGCAAGTTTCCCAATCCATTGGCAATCATGCAGCCTTAGACCATTACTGAAGCTGGCTTTTGTACAGCACGTCGTTAACAGACAGGATTGACCTTTTCCTCTTTGGTCCTAAGTACAGTCAACCAAAGGATATAATCCACACGAGTTTAATACTTAATATTACATTTCATGCTAGTGTCTTGTTTTAATAGCTTTTTTAATTATAATTATTTAAATTTAATAATCTGAATAATGTTAACTCTAAATGTAATATTAAGTTATTAAAAATAAATTAATATTGAAACGGTAAAACCTATAGTAAAATTCAAGTGTGGATTATTTCCCTTTGACGACTGTACATGCCAACAACAATCGTAAATATAGATCCATCGGACCGCAAAACACGTTGCCACTGGTTATCAGCCCACTTCTGATAAGTATGTGCCCAAGCCAGGCGCCCATGTTGCTGCAGTGTGCTTACGAACATCTTTCGTTTTGCATAATAAAGTTTCAACTTATATTTTGTGATGTAGTGACGAATAGTATTCAACGATAAAGGTTTATGATAGAATCCTCGAGCCCATTCCGCAATTTCTGCCCCTCTTGAATGTCTATTTAATATGCACTGACCTCTGAAAACTCGAAGATCACGAGCAGTTAGAATTGGTCTTCGTCCTTGCTCTTTACGAATGATGATATTTGCTCTCGTCTGGTACCTGTTAGTAATATTATGAACTGTAGATGATGGAAATCCAAGATTCCTGGCTATTTCGTGATGAGATAAGTTGCTTCCAAATTGTTGGCTTATTCTATTGTACATACTGTATATTGATCCACTGATTTGCCTCGACCCATGCTGTCGTGTAAATGAGTGGCCACACACTGCAGTTAGCGTTTAAAGAGGGAAATTTATGACCTAATGTTCTCCAAAAGTTTCGAGAATATCCATGTCAGTTCTATGGCTTCTGGTGCAGTCTTTTCCTTCCGTCCTAACTATTATGATGCTTGTTGCCAATGGCAATTACATTAAAAAATTATATACAAACAAAAAAGAGATCGGCATTTATAAAGTGTACATAATTTACTTCAGTCACTTCAAACGCATTTATTATTTTTAAGTTTGCTAATATATATTTATTCAGTCATGTTTTATTTGCTTTTTTCATATTGTCCAAACTTTTATGGAATTCGGTGTTGTATATTTATTAACAAAAAATTAATCCCCCCTCCCCCGAGTAGGGTAAGGCAAGTAGCAGATCTTCCGCACAGAATAAGAGAGTAATACAGAAACCTATACAAAAAAATCTTGCATCGGGTAGAGCGTAGCGATATCAGCGCCTTGGAGCGAAACACATTAATTTCCCATAATGAAATGCAGTCGTTAATGCAGAATTAATTTCCTTTTTATTTTTAGTTTTCTAGCATTATTACTGCTGCAAGATTTTGTGACTGGGTCAGTGTGTGTTTGTTTATTTTTTTTCCTCGTTGCAAGTTATGGTGTTCCTGGTGTTGGGTGGATGTAGTGGTTTGGTAGTAAATGCGTATGTGTGGTTTGTTGCGTTGTAAGAAATGGAAGTTGGATTAAAGAGTTAAAATTGACTGCGTGTGTGCTTTTAATGAAAGGGTTCGTGGTAGTAGATCTGTTATTGTTTGTTGGGAAAATGAGTGTTTGTTGTTATATACCATTTATAAGTCTAATAATGGGAAAAGAGGTAACAATTGCGGCTGATGTTGAGCTTTGTTGGCCACGGTTGTTGCGGCTTTTTTCCAGAAACCCGCTCCTAATAATAAAAAAATGAGCGTTGTTCTTTTGTTGCGAGAGAGCGTGTGCTTTGTTGCGCAAACGAAGCTTGAAGAAGACGGCTGACGCGCGGTGTTCGACGCTCCGCAGTGTTTCTGTTTGTTTCTACAGAAAGAATTATGAACAAAACGGTATTCGACCGTTTGTGTCCAATAAAAATGTGCGCAACGATTCTTTTATGCTGAAAGGACAGCTGTTAAGGAAGTTTCGTCGCCAGCGAGCGTTTCTATAGAGGAAATGGAACGCAGTCCGTTTCACATTAATGGAGTTCCTACTAAGTTAAGAAAATCGTCGTTGGATGCAACTTGTGATTGGTGAGATCTCTCCATTTATTCCTCCTTATCTAACTGATATACATAGTTATAACGAGACGTATGGAATTGGTCCGATGCTCCCCCCCGGTTGTGCGTTTTGCGCTTCTAATCGTCCCGAACGAACGAAGGTCACGTGATTGGTGCCATCGCTATTAGAGCGAAGAGAACTAACTTTGAGTTTGCATGAGTTGTTGGTTGTCTGATGCCAACCAGAGAGACGATTTTTTTGAGTTAAAACCTTTAAGTCCTGTTAATATTTATTCTATTTTGGTTTAAACGAGGGGCATGGTCGTTAACAGCTGCCGTTTGAGTTGTAAACCATAGGAAGCAAAGGTTACCAAAGCGAGGGGTACAGGAAGCATATTTGTGCGTACATTAGCTGTTAATCGGGGTTTCTGCTCTCCTTCCCTCCCGTTGTTCAGGAGACTTCGTTTTAAAGAAGCCCCTGAACAGGAATTTGCATAGAAAAAGGGGAGCGTGACGCTTTCCATGCGTTCCTGTATTCCGATGTGGAAGCTTATTAAGCGTACCTTTGTACAACTCAACGCAGTTGGGTATCATGGAATCATGTGTTGGGCACCATAAGTTGTTGAATTAGAACAGAGTTTCCCAAACGTTGATGTATAATTGTATAGCTCGTAAATTACAAATTGTTCACTATTTTCTGTGATTATCAATTTTGTTTATCGGGGCCCCATTTATTTATGTATTCATTGTAATTAACATATATTAATATGCAAATTAAATATTGCTGTCTTGTTTAGACCGCACGCCTATTCTTTGGCTAGTCAACCACCTCCCCTCCGCGAGTCATTAAAAACCCGCTCCTGGCGCGCGTGGGCTTGGTTCTTTGTTGTTGGGGGTACCTTGGGTCCCCCCCCCACCCACGCCTCAGAATTAATTTCCTTTTTATTTTTAGTTTTCTAGCATTATTACTGCTGGAACATTTAACAGCACAGGAACTCATCTTTTTCACGGAATTCCAAAAAACAATTAACTTTTCTGTGATATTGATTCCTCTCATCAGCAGCAAAGCCTTTAAATAGTTCAAAATTCATTCCTGAAAGTTCGCCAACAGACGATGAAGACGAGCTCATTCTTATCAAACTATAAATAAAATCTTATAAATATTCCAAGGAGGAGCTTTAGCAGTAAAGCAGAAATACATTTATACATTTATTAACAAGAAATTACTCCCACCGAGTAGGGTAAGGCAAATAGCAGATCCTGCGGTCATCTATTTCTCCCCTATATTTGCACTTTTTACCCCCCCCCCTCCCAAGTTTTTTAACCAAAAAATTGATTTTCTCGAACATAGTGTGTAGAAAATGTATAAAAGCTCGTATTTTCTATCCTTTCTCATCGTTTCCGTTGGAATGACATATCAAATGCCATGTGTTGCCATAGTTCTAACAAGAACGACAGGAAACCACTGATCCACATAAGATATTTATTAAAACGTATGCGCATTTTCTTTCACCCTGCACAGAAAAGAAAAACGTGAATCGAGACTAGTCTTACCATACAACCTGCAATTAAACAGGGGCATGGCAAGAATTGCAAAAGAATTTGGCCTGGAAATCACTTACAGAAGCTGCAACACACTGAGGAAACAGTTGAAAAACCCCAAAGATACCATCTGCCCTGAAAACAAGCCTGGCGTATATAAATTACCGTGTGCAGAATGCGATGCTGTCTACTACGGGCAATCCCGTAGAGCAGTGAAGACCAGAATCAATGAGCATTTGGCAAGCATCAAAAATGGGAAATTTGCAGTAACAAGGTTCGCTGATCACATACTCGATCAGCGACATGACTTCAGACTTGAAGACTTCGACATTATACATAGCACTAGCGACCCACGTCTGCTGAACTTTATTGAGTCATATGTTATAAACAGTGAAGACCCCTCAAGATTGTTGAACAGTGGCTTGGGCCCTTTAGATGTGAGCCAATTGATGGACATTGGGAAACTCTTATCTGGTATCTTATCTGGTACAGAGGGTAGATTATCGCAAGCGATAATCTGCGGCACCTACTCCTACGAGGGAGTTTTGCGCCATCCCATTAATAACGACTGCTACGAGATGACAGTAGCAGTCGGGACCGACGGCTTAACGTGCCCTCCGAAGCACGGGGGGTTTCATGATGGAAAAGCTGCTGGGGATAAACGAACCAGAGGCTGTCACCAACTGCTGGAACACCAGCTATGGTCAATCGGCAAATGGGTCAGACCAAAGTCCCCCAACAGCCGCGCCCCAAATAGCTGTCCCGCCAGCGGTGGCCCTCAAGCCCAGGCCGTCACCCAACCAGCAGCTGGCCGCGCCTGAAGTTGCTGAACTCCATCGATTGGCATGCCAACCGACGAGACAACCAGGCCACGGCCACCCCCAAAACTCTTACACCTGCCTAAACTGACCAATAGACTGAATAATCGAACCAGGACCAATGATTAGTTGAAGACTGCCTACCAATAACTTGTTTTTGTATATATATTTTCGTGCTTATGGTATTAGAAACTCTGTAATTGGATCATAATCAACCCCACTTTACCATATACATATATATGACGATGTAATTCTTTCCTGCATCAGAACAGTTTTACTTTGTTCTGATCAGGTCTTTGTATACGCTGAAGAAGGCAGCTTGGCTGCCGAAATGCGCATACGTTTTAATAAATATCTTATGTGGATCAGTGGTTTCCTGTCGTTCTTGTCAAGTTGTGTCCACAGTTTCTGGCTCCATTTGCTCTCAT
>JAHWFO010010426.1:55497-68592 GCA_023313115.1 Rhysida immarginata
CAATTCTGATCCCGGAACAATTGGGTCTGAACTTGATAGTAATGCATATCTTGCCTAGAGGTATCTGAATTTCACTTCTTTACGTACCTAAATAGCACACAAATCGACATTCTCGACAAATCGATTGTTATATGACAAGCCATTAACTTGGTATTCTTTAGAGTCACTGTTTTAGCACGTGAATTCGAATTCAAGGGGTCTACGAAAAATTCTGAAAAGTTGATAAGGCCGAGCTAACACTTTGAGCTAAGACTATCCGTTTTCAAGTTATCGTGCAAACAGCGGACGGCCGGCCAGATAAACGTACAAGTTAATGGCTTGTCATATAACCATCGATTTGTCGAGAATGAATACGAGCTATGGTGTGTACTGCAGGCCCCATGAGGCCATGGACCCAAGTTGTCAAGCATGCACTGTGTCACATATAAATTTCTGATATGGCACAGTGGAAGTTATCTATTAGAAACGTGGACACAGAGTACATAAACTTTATGCAATAATATCAATTTTATTAAAATAAACAAAGATATGAATTAAATTATTCAAAAATATGAAAAATTACAAATGTTATTAATAGCTTGCAAATCCCAAATTTAGCATAAATTAATACAAATGTAATTATTAATTGGCACAATGAAATTCTACTAACGCATAGAAACTTCGAGCAAGAGTTAATCACAAAATAGGATTATATTTAACTCTTTATGAAAACCATGAACATTAAATGATAACACGTGTACATGAAGCATTGACGGAACCAGCAACTTATGTCGCAGAAGCCGACCTCGGATGAATGCTGCACCGAATCTTGCCTGGGCTATCTGGAATGGAAAATGTTTCCCTTTTTAAAAGCTTTTATTGAACCTGCAATGTTAGTTTGTTTAGGTCAAATCTTGTAATCATTATTAAAACAACTTCCCAACAAGCTAGGGAGCTAAAACTTGGCACACATACACAGGATCGATGACAATTTATGTTAAAGAAAAAAATTTTCAAATAAGTTCACTGGTTCGTGTTCTAATGGTACAAATTCATTACTACGAATTGATTGTTGTGACAATTGGACAATTCGTTATGGCGAGGGTTAAATGTATCTATTTATTGTCGCAAAATTAAGCATTATTGTTGCCACTAAATATATCATTATAAAAGCATGGTTTGAAAAAACACTTTTCCTCTTATCTTGTTTTACTGCTCATCAGAACTTGGCGGCAACGCAATGGATTTAATTGAAGTATGTAGAAGCATATAACTAAAAAGGAAAGAATGAGAAAATAAACTAACATTAGTTAATGCCCTCCTGTACGTAGAAAATAGCTAGGTTAATAACTAGCAAAACAAGACTTTTATAACAAGATAACTACGCTAAATTTTAGGTAATATTACAACAAAGTTTAATTTACGTAGATAGCTAACTAATTTAGTAAATTTGAGCCATTCAATCATACTAGAATGAGACGTGCATAAGATTTTTAAGCATGAGCGAGAGAGAGAGAGCATTGGAATTCCACTTACCTTTGATATGGAATGAATGAGCCGAGGTATTCTTCTAATAGTGCGATGAAAGACCATGGGGTTGTGCACAAGATCCTCCTGGCATTTGTTTCCTTCTCTATTCCAAACGGCTCCAATACTGGCCACAGGAGCTCAGCAGGAACATCCACTGGGACGACGAGCACTCGATCAATGGTCTGGGTGAGTGGCGAATTGTAGAACAGTAACTTGCTGACTGCAGTGAATGGCAGGCTGGAAAGTTGTGGCTTTCTGGATTGAATTTTCGTATTTCCCAGGAGCTAATTCACACACCGACGACGGAACGCTGGCTGTGGCCGACCCGACATCTGAGTTGCTGTGTAGTTCTCCTAACGAAAATTGTAATGAGAAAAACACACTCGTAACGTTAGTTTGCTGAATGAAGCGTTTTTCCCGACGCTGGAGAAATTAGTAGCTCATTCGCTGTAATTCCTCGCCAGACTCGCTTGGTATTTGTCCACGCCCATGGTTGCCAGACCTTGTTGACGAGTTAATCGCTACTCGACATATATAGGCTTTTGTCTTATGGCTGTCCTCGTTCGAGTCCCAGCTCTGTCTCCTCTAAATTTCCAGCTCTCTCTCCCTGCTCATGCTCACTTGCAATCTCTTTGATTGCTGCTCAATCGTGTCAATAGATGGTGACAGCTGCTTTCCGACATTGCTTCCAGAGGAATAGATCTGCTAGGAACATCGGAGGCTCGTGATTGTCGCATCACTATATGAAATGCTCATTCCCTACTGCTCAGCATCTTCACTGCTATACTTATTCTCGTTAGGGGTTTTCGCAAAATACCTTGAAATTGCATCGGCCAAAAAGTTATTCGCCGCCTTAATATATTTGACGGTTATGTTAAACTCCATGAGCTATTGGACCACGTTAGCCTGCAGCCGCATCAGTTGAGTAAGCAGCTTAGTTAATGACTGGTTATCCGAGTAAATAACTGACGGAACTTGCTGCAGGTAATGTCTCCAATGCCGTGCTGGGCCAAGAGCTCTTTGGCATAGGTCGACTGCCCTCGTTCCTCAGGTCTAAATCCTTTTGATTCAAAGGCCAAGGGCATCAACTTTTCCCTATGCTGCTGTAAAGTAACTGCCTCGATAGCTTCATCAGAGGCATCGCACATGTTATGTAGAGGGTGTTTATCGTCAAAGATTTTTAGAATTTGCGGGCTTACAAAGTATTTTTAATACCTTAAATGCTTTATCTTACCATGCTCCCCACCTAAACAACTCCCCTTTCTTGAGGAAATCAAATAGAGGCGATGCTATTTCTGTGTAACGCTTGATAAACGCCTATAGAATTGAATTGTCCCAAGAAAGGCTTGAAGCTGGCAAACTGTCCTTGGTCATGATCAATCTGTAATTGCTTTCGTCAGCCTCTCTTCACATCCTTTGTCTTTGGACGAAAAGGAGAATCCTAAATGGTCGACTTTGCGTACCCCAAAAACACACTTGGCCTCCTTAAGGTAGAACCTATGTTGGCGCAATCTCTCTAACACGCACCGCATTCATTTTTGTAGCGCAGATGGGGTAGGTACAAAGACCAGCACATCAAAAAAGACGATGACTTCCTTATTTAGCAGCCCCCATAACGCCTCATTCATGGCTTTCGTATACGTGGAGGCTGCTCCCTTGAGGCTAAAAGGCATTACCTTAAATTCGTCAGACCCAAGGGCGTCTTAAAGGACTTAAGTTTCGTGTGTGCTGGCTTTACCCTGATTTGATGATAGGCCTGAAGGATGTCGATCTTCGTAAAGTAGCGTGCGCCCTTAAGTTTATCGAAAAGGGCGACTGCTCAAGGTATCACATAATTGATATAATAAGTCGTTTTGTTTAGCTTACAGTAGTCGACGCACATGCGAGGCTCGCCATCCTTCTTGACCACAAAGAGAACAGGAGATGAGAAAGAAGAAGTTGAAGGCTTAAATAGGTGCCTACTTAACATCGCTGTAATGGTGCATTCCAACTCCTCTTCCTCATCTTAGGATAATGGATAAAGTGGAATATTAAAGGCCGTAAACGTCTGTTCCAATTTGATTTCATGTTGGGTTGACCTTGGAAGTGGTAAACCCTTCGGCAGTTCTTTGCCGAATAAATCTTTAAATTCCTGAGTAAGGGCCTGAAAAGAAGGGTGGACATTAGAATCAGTTTTACTCCCTTCCTTAATCTCAGTTTTACCCCATACAAGGTAAACAGGTAAGTCGGGTTCCTGTTGAAGATATGAGAAAGGTCGATAGAAGATATTAACGCTAGCTCTCCTCCTTTCCATTGCGGTAACCAGAGTTTTTTCCATTTTGTAGGATGGCACAGCATTTGGATCTCCAATCAAATTGGACCTTTTTGAGTTGAATCCACTTCATTCCTAGTATTATGTAGAAGTTGGCGATGCAGGCAATTTTGAAATTTAAGTTGTGAGTGTATTTTCCACTTTTAACTGGAAGCAAACAAGCTGCTTTATCAATAGATGTGGATCTTCCATCAGCAAATGACGATATCTTAATATGGGTGGATATATCGATTAGCTTCAAATTTAATTGACTGGCTATGTCTTGGTCCATGTAACTCTCCAAAGCTCCTGTATCAACATATGGACCCTTTAATTACTATCTGGACTATGCACAAATTCATTACGTACGTCACTATGAATGAAGCTAATTTGTTCCTTAAATTTCTTTGTCTGTCTTACAAGGCACTTTCTGACAATCTTTTTTCATATGCCCGAGATTCCCGCAGCAGAAGCGTTTAATGCTCCACTTTTCTTGAGGCTGCCCTCTCCCCAAGGGTTATCAAGTGGCTGCTTTAAAGATGTCTACCTCCATCGGCTCTTACCAGGAACTTTTGGGGTTACATGGGCACGAAACCATTTTTCCACGAAATCGATGGCCTCTTCGACTGATAATCCTGCTTTCATACGCAGTTGAGCTGCTAGTTTTTCAGAAATAGCTTGAAGAAACAGATGCAGCTTTTCAGATTGAGTCGATTCAGTCAATCCATTGCTTAATAATCTAAACTTAGTGATAAACTCGTTGAACTTGCCTGCGTTTAGTTTCAATTTCTGTAATTCTGCTGTGCGAGTCATCTGGGTTTGCCCTCCTGCAAACATATTAGTGAGGATCTGGGTGAAGCGACCCCAAGTCGTCAGGGCCTGGGATGGAGCTATGGCTGAATACCAACTGGATGCCGGCCCCCTTAAGATAGGCGGGTACGAACTGAATGCATTGTTCAAGTGGTATGCCTTTACACGAGGCTCTGACCGCAAAATGTCGTAGAAACTCTTCTGGGTCCTACTTAGAGGTGTCTGCAAAATAGGGAAATTGAAGCTTATTTACAGTCTCTTGCATGGGAGGATTATGCAATAAATGAAACGTCTGCACTAACGCATCAAAATGATGGAGATGCGGTGCTGCAGCAGCTGCTGGTTCATCCGGCAATCCTGCTTGTAAATGGGAGTGCTTTTATTCATAGTTCCGGATTCATAATAAGATAAATAGGCTCAATTGACTAGCAACATAATAAATGGGACTGTTTTTCTGCCAAGTCGATATGGAGAAGCCTAGAAGGAATACACAAATTTTGTTCCAAATTGCCCGAATACCCAATTGCGATGAAATAGGTCGAGGTGAAGGAAATGGACTAGAAATAACAAGAAAAACAACAATGAGTAACGAAACTCTTTAAAGACTACCCAACGCATAAAGTATATGCTCTGGCAAATAGTTAATAATAACGTGAGCATAGCTACATAAAGCTAGACCGCTCTGCTTTCACTTTAAACTATGAATATTAAAGAGTAAGCTTACCACAATGCTTAATGTGGAACAAAGAAAACTTTGTAAACCACTATGCAAAAAAAAAAATAATAATAGGGCCACTGGAATTCTTATCATTATGTTTACAATGCAGTGACTTTAATAGACTGGATCTGCTGCAGAACACTAGTACAAGCACGCTTAGCACAATGCATAAAGAGCAATAAATTAATGTAGTGGACCTGCCGCGGAACGTTGTTACTCGAATGCTTACCACAATGCATAAAGTATATGCTCTGTGTCACGTATAAATTTCTGATATGGCGCAGTGGAAGTTATTTATTAGAAACATAGACACTGAGTACATAAACTTTAAGCATACATATCAATTTTATTAAAATAAACAAAGATATGAGTTAAATTAATCAAAAATATGAAAAATACAAATGTTATTAATAGCTTGCAAATCCCAAATTTAGTATAAATTAATACAAATGTAATTATTAAGTAGCGGAAGAATGGAGCTACTTATTGTTTTCACAATGTCCGTCCGTTCCCTTCATAATTTCCGCATTTTTTGAGATAGAAGGTTGAAATTCGGTATGTAGCTTATTATGGGCATGTGCATCTTCACTATTTAGTTCGGTTTTGATTGGTCCACTGGAGTCGGAGTTTCGGGGGCGGAAATTAGAGGGGACCAAATGATCTACGCATATTTATGCATATAAAGGAGTGAAATTTGATGTGCAGATTCCTCTAAGCAAGATCAACATTACTGTAAAGTTTGGGCCAAATTGTCCCAGTAGGGTCGGAGTTGTGGGGGTGGAGGTTACTTGGTCTTTAGAAGTATGGCAACATATGGCATGTCATATATCATTCGTTCGGAAATGATGAGAAACGAAAGAAGATAGAGCTCTTTTACATTTTCTAAAATCAATTGTTCGATTAAAAAATTGGGGGGGGGGGGGGTCAAAAAGCGCAGATAAAAGGGTAAAAATAGATGACCTCAGCGCTTCCGCTACTTTCCTATACCTTCTTCGGGAGGATTAATTTCTTGTTGATTGGTACAACGAAATTCTACTAACATGTAGAAAATTCGAGCAAGAGTGAATCACAAATTTGGATTATATTTAACTCTTTATGATAACCACGAACGTTAAATGATAATGCATGTACATGAAGCATTGATGGAACGAGCAACTTATGTCGTATAAGCTGAACTTGGATGAATGCTGCACCGACATTCTTATGTCTTATGAATGCTGCAACTTATGTCTTACTTGGGCTGTCTGGACACAAAATGCTGCTTATCAATTTTTTGCTTCACTGAAAATGTTACCCTTTTTTTACCGCTCATCAGAACTAGCTGGCGATGCAATGCATTTAATTGAAGTATGCAGAAGCATATAACTAAAAAGGAAAGAATGAGAAAATAAACTGTAGCCTCCCTAACCCCATTAGCATATTGCGTAAGTGTGCACTAAGCCAAGGAACAGCACTTGGGGTAAGTGAGAGCAGAAGTTCGAGACTGATACTAGAAAAACGATTGATAATACCGTAATTTGAGATATACACGCTTTATTCCTTTCATCTACAAGAATGCATACATATTATTCATTACCTTATGTCTAAGGGCCCATCTCATTAACGTGCACATTAATTAAGGCGTTAACGCAATTCCCCAGGTCGTTAAACTAGCCTACCGGCACTCTTGCCTTACATAGCTTAATTCCGCTGTAATCTCTCTCAAAGTGAAGTCATAACCGTTTTCATACAGCATGCTATGAATAGTGCTGAATGTCTACGTCCCGAATCAAATACTCCAGGCTATACGCTAACGAGAGCGCAAAGTCCCTCCTTTATTATAGCGAGATAGGGGGGGAGGAACAGTGACCCCTCTTGGCGACGTGAACATCAGCGAGCTATCCTCTGGCAGCATCAACCACGGTGTGCGCATTGGTACACTTTATGGGTGCATGCCATCTTTGCTAAATGAACTGTGGTTAAAATTTCTGAATAACCTCACTACTAGATTTACAGTGTCGCCAAAATGCACGGCAAGGTGCTTAGTAAGTAAAATTAAACTACAGAATAATAACATTTAGCTATTGTTTCACTTAGACGGTAACTGGCGACTTTAACGCACATAGTCTGGAATCAAACACTGAAAACAATCGCTGCGTCACAGATAAGGTTCCAGCAATTTTTATCATCGCAACACAAGACTTGTGTTAAATGTCCGTTGCGCTCGGGGCCAAAATGGAGCGAACTCACCAAGATTCCTCCCACGCCGTTCGGTTACCTCCAACGTAGTCCTGTTTTGTGGTCCAAGTGACGTTGCGGAGCGACCATCTGACATCCATTTAGCGAGGCGTAGGCACTGGGTATTTCATTCCTCTCGTTCGTTTCCTTGCTCCTTACGCTCGGTAGCAGCCATACATTTGAGTAAAGAAATGTAAAACGACAAGCAAAATTATGGAATAAATAGCTATGACGAGAAGAGTTTTGTTTTACTTTAAAACATATTTATGTGACACTTAATTAGCCAAACTCCAGATCCCAAACGCTGACTCCTATCTCCAAGCCAATATACGTTATTCTGAGATAGATCAATGTTCTTTACACCTGTTAGAAATCTCCTATATATATCAAGAGACTGTATAACATCGCCCATCATTATGTTCCAAAACTTAACTCAGCCAAAATTATGATAAACACTCATCGCAAAAACCAAAAAAGGAATAACAAAAAATTAATAAATTTTTTTTTAACAAACACGATAACAATCGTAACAATCCCTCGTTGGAAGCTGAGCAATCTTCTCGGAAAACCAACCTAACAATAGCTGCTCCAACAAAGGACCATTTACGATCGCCCACGGAGGAATTTTTACTATTCATTCATACAACAAAACAAACAACGCGCACTTATATTTTACTATACACTACAGGCAACACACACATACAACGACTACTACAAAGACGAAAGTCAACAATCGTGTAATCGACTTAATAAACAATAATTTTTTTTTTGATTATACCGACCCCTGCCTAATTAAATACATATTACACGTGACTACTAAACTGGAACGTCACAAAACCAACATTATTTAATGCCCATCTGTACGTAGAAAATAGCTAAGTTAATAACTAGCGAAACAAGACTGTTATAGCAAGCTTACTACGTTAAATTTTAGGTATGATTACAACAAAGTTTAATTTACATAGATAGCAAACTATTTGAGTAAATTAGAGCCATTCAATCATACTAGAACGAGACACGTATAAGATATAGTAATTCATTAATTTTTCGTGCTCGGGAGTCAAATTTTAAGCATGAGCGAGAGAAAGCATAACCAATAAGCATTGGAATACCGCTGACCTTTGATGTGGGATGCATGAGCCGAGGGATTCTTCAAATAGTGCGATGAAGGACCAAGGGGTTATGCAAACGATCCTCTTGGCACTTGTTTCCTTCTCTATTCTGAACAGCTCCAATATTGGCCACAGGAGCTCGGCAGGAATGTCCACTACGACGAGGAGCATTCGAGCGATGGTCCAGGTGAGTGCTGAATTGTAGAGCAGTAACTTGCTGACTGCATTAACTGTGGCAGGCTGGAAAGTCGTGGCTTTCTTGGTTGAATTTTCGTAGTCCCCAGGAGCAAATTCACACACCGACGACGTTTCTACGCTGGCTGCGGCCGACCCAACATCTGAGTTGCTGCTTAGTTCTCGAAACGAAAATTGTAATGAGAAAAACACACTCATAACGTTAGTTCGCTGAATGAAGTGGATTTCCTGACACTGAAGAAATTCACAGCTCGTTCGCTGTAATTCCTCACCATACTTGCTTGGTAATTTTCCACGCCCATGGTTGCCAGATCTTGTTGACGAGTTATTCACTGCTCGACACATATAGTCTTTCGTCTTATGTCTGTCCTCGTTTTGAAAAATGCACCTCTTACTGTGCCATTTCCTACCGCGCTCTCCACGTAGTTCTTCCTTGCTCGCGGTCACTTGCAATCTCTTTGATTGCCACTCAATCGTGTCATTGGATGGCGACACTTGCTTTTCGACATTGCTTCCCGGAGGAATAGGTCCGCTGGGAACATCGGGGCTCGTGATTGTCGCATCACTGTGTGACACTGTGGAAGCCAGTGGTGGCTCCGTTTTTGTGTGGTGTGTTTTACGTGGCATGGCTTGGATCCTTTGTTTAAGATAGACTGTTCACTGACTGGCCAGTGCTATGTCAAACTGCTTGCTTACCATCCGCAGCCCTTTATGTGCTTCACATGCCCTGACAATGATGGGAGCTTCCAGGATGACAATGCACCATGCCATCGTGCCATGAATGTTCGCGATTGATTTGAGGAACATTCAAGGCATTTCCAGCGCAAGATATGGCCCCCCCGGTCACCAGATATAAATTCAAATGAACACATTTGGGATGTGCTCGAGAGGACTATTCGTTCTTGGGCTCCTGCACCTCAAACAATCGTGCAGTTGTGGGAAGCTCTCTAGTCGGGCTGGTTGGCAATGTCTTCAGATGTCTTCCACCGACTTGTGGAATCATTGCCACGCCACTCTGTGCCACTTTGCTGGGTTAGAGGAGGTCCCACACGTTGTTAGGTGCTATCCCATGACTTTTAGCTTGTGAGAATAAGTATTGGAGTTAATTCTCCAAACATCAGGCAATGATATTATTTGAAAAAAATTAAAGGGAAAATTTTGCGACCTAGATTCAAAGCACGAACCAGGAATATCACGCTCAAATCTGATTTGAACCAGGAACCAGATATTTGGAGATTTAGCCCGAATACTTATTATTTCTTATATGTGTGTTCGTTGAAGTTTCTTATGTGTGATGGTATGAGAAATTCCAGGGTGAGATCTCTGGACCGGGTGACCAACCTACCATTTGGTTTGCCATCTTGACGATTTGGATTTCCAAATCACTTAGTGGCAGCATGGCTGTGTAGTGTCTGCGATGATCCAGTTGGTAGAGGCATCAAGCGTGATTCTTGTTGTTCTTGGTTCGAATCCAGGTCGCAGGACTTTTCCTTCTATTTTTTCAAATAATATCAATACAGACTATAGATGTGATTCGTGCCATGTCCCAGCTGATGTGAACCAGTGTGAATGTGTGGAACCATCGTTCGTGGACCCGTGAAGGTGAAGTTTTTGAAGATGATTTAAAATTGCAAAGTTAAAATAAGTTTAATCATCATGTCAGTGTCAAAACGAGAGCTCCCTGAAAAAGTTAAGACATATAGCCAACCTTACACCACCATGTGGGAGGCCCTACCAGAATTCAAAGGTAATCTGCAGAAATTCAGATTAATGACAATCTCTTGGCGTTTAATTTCGAAAACTATCTAATGCACACACAGGCAATGCATTTTGGTTATGAATTTTGCAAATGTAAGGCAGAGCACACACAAAAATTAGAAAAGACAAATAAAAGAAGAGATCTTCCCTCCCGTATAGCTCTCACGTTTGACCCCTGCAAATAAATCCTAGGGAGAACCCAGCACATTCCTGTGTCCCTAGATCATGACAAGGCGGAATCTTTGATCCCTTGAGAAATCACACCCTCCACATTCCTGTGTCCCTAGATCAAGATGCCTTCTAATAACTCTTTCTCTATTCCTCTGAGAGAAATAATAAGAGAAAATCCAAAGCATATTCTAGGATTTTGGGTGGCAGTTTCACAACAGATGGATGGTACCAAATATATCTATAACAACTGGATCGCTGATCCTAAGCGCAGTCGGCATTAAGAAGCGTGTCCAAAACACGTTTATACCTGGCGTAAGTAAGTGATAGCTTAGGGGAGCGTGAATGTAGACATCGCGATATTCAGGAATGAATGGTTGCATTTTTCGAAGTTTTTAAGTAAGTATCCCAGTCAGTCAAATTCATCCATTTACTATATGATTGGATAATGTCATGTATATAGCAAAATTTATTCTTTTAGCTTGGTTAAATACTGTTCATCTTTTACCTGCAGGAGTAAAACTGGAGAATGCGTTGAAGGAAAAAAAATGGGTATATTTGTATTTTAGTAACTAATTCAGGATTTGTTACGGAAAATAAAGATAAAACTTTCAGTTTAACGAAATGTTAACGCACTAGCAACATATATTTTCAGTATAATTTCTTATGCAAATCCCGAGTTATCCGTCGCTAAAAACTTGGTTATCCGGACCGCTAGTAGCTTATTGTTGTCATATTTTTTTCCGGCAATTGTTGTCTCAAGCACGCGCGCAACGAAAACAACGCAGACACGAGGAGAGACAACATGCTACGTAGGAGAAAAATATGACAACAATTGCAATATTTCTGTCCAGCCTTTTCAGAAATTAACTCACCCAAACGTTTCAACCATATAGCGGTGAAATTGTGCAACTCAGAGGTCTTCTCTTGAGTCCCGGACAGTAAATGGCAGTTGAACCTGAGCGTCGATAAGTGCAAGACTACGTTGATTACCAAAAAACGTAGAAAAAACCTGCAGCCCCTTTTCCTTTCCGATAACGAGCTCGAATGCGTGAAATATTTCAAATACCTCTGAGTGGTGAATAAAGCCAAGCTAATTTGGCGTTACCATGTCTCCTATGGTATTAATAAGGTTAAGAAAGCAAAATTTAGTCTGGATGCTCTTCTAGTGCATAACAGCACAGTTAGAGTGGATAGAAATTTTTTGTATGCCTGTGCCAGGCTTCGATGGAAGGACCCCCAAACCTTCCAAAATGTTACACGAGGACCATTGCCCATTTTGATAGGAAAATTGTAAGAACGAGTTTAAATAGAGAGCTTAAATGATAAATTAATGTGAAATGTAAGGTCTGGTTCAGTTAAGGAGCAGGTCTTATCGTTTACGAAACCAGCGAGTCGAGTATTGAAATCCCACTGAGACCATGGAAATTTGTGTTTGGCCTTTTTCTAATATTTCCTCTCGAAATGTTGGCGTCAGGAAGGGCATCCAGCAATGTAAAAATCGTTGTCAAATCAAAAAACAAAGCGAATCAATGGGATTAGCTAAGGACGAAGAATAAAAACATGAAACGTGAGATCCATGTGGAACGTCATCGATTACGAATTCCACGTTCTATAGGGTCTTAACATAACTAAACATACCGTACATTTTAATGTATACGCAGTACATTGTACGAGGAGAGATCAAAAAGTAAGTTGCACTTCCACGGTATGGCCATTTATTACATCACCTATACAAAAGCAACACGGCTATAGCAGCATACAACGTAGGTTCACTTTTCCACATAGTCCCCAAGAGACCCTAGTAAATAACCTCTTTGAATAGGTGCATATTAATGAGGTGGGCGTGGTCAATTAAACCTCGTTTTCCACCAATCAGCGTGCAGGTTTCACATCACGTGACCCCCCACCACCCCCTACCCCTTCCTGCACAGGCGTTCAACCAATCTGCGTGCAGATAGCGCCTCACGTGACCCACCACCTCACCTCCCCCTGTTTTGGGTGTTGGCCTTTTAATTGGGCGTTGGCCTTTTAATTTGGGCGTTGGCCTTTTAATTTGGGCGTTGGTCTTTTAATTTGGGCATTGGGTTTTAATTTGGGCGTTGGCCTTTTAATTTGGGCGTTGGCCTTTTAATTTGGGCGTTGGCCCTTTAATTTGGGTGTTGGCCTTTATTTGGGTAGGGCCTGGAATAAAATTAATTTTATAATCGTCTGATATACCCCTGGTGCTGCTGCTAAGCACCAGCACCAGGGTGGAAGATTAGAGGGGTCCTGATGCTCTTAGCAAAATCCACTTAGGTGATTCTGTCTTACAAGTG
>JAHWFO010010426.1:68992-116995 GCA_023313115.1 Rhysida immarginata
CAACCTCGCGATATTCAGTCGCCCATCCCCTCTCTCTCTCTCGCTCTCTCTCTCTCTCTTTCTCCCTACTCCTACATAACCAATACAAGTTTACAAAATGTTGTTTAAAACTGTATACTAAAAATTGTTTTCGCTCTCTCTCATACTGTATACCACTTTTCTGTTCACTTATGGTATTAGGATATGCGCGTGATATGCTTCATACTCTTTATAGTGCAAAAAGTCTGTATTTGATTTAAGGCTATGGTCACAGGCGATAATTTAACATCACTCGGCACAAGTCGTTAAGTTCTCAAAGTCGCGCGCTTGTTGGTTTGTTTTACAGCTTGAATTTTAAAATTTTTTCTTAATAAAGGTTGTACGTGGACTATGCTTTCGTTTTACATCACTCTACAAATCACGTACTGATGACGTTCGCGTATGCGAGCTGCGTGATTCCGGGGTAGGCACTCACGTCCGCGTTGCTTCTCAGGCATGCTTTCTCAATGACGGGTCCTCGTTGGTTTGTTTTCTGTCTAATTACACGGATTTTTACTTTTAAAGGTTTGTCATGGGGATGTATGTTCGTTTTTACTGGTCTTTTACGATGTGTTGCAAGGTGATTGATGTTGAGCCTGTGTGTGCGCCTGTGTGTTGCGCCTGTGTGGGCGCCTGTGTGTTGCGCCTGTGTGGGCGCCTGTTACGTGGATGGGGCTGACGGCCAGGCCACGGACGCTGCGACGTTGTTGTTCGCTCGGGTTGCATTTTTCACGTGTTTGTGTTTGCTTAAAAAACCCTGTGTCTTCAGCCAAAGATATTTGTGATATGTTTTTCTGTACTTTGTTCGGTTTGCCGGCTCTTTCATCGTTTTGTTTTTGTTTCCCCACTAATTAAATTCTCTACCGCTTACATATTTGCACACGGTTGATGTCGAGGTATTCGCACGTGGCCTAATTGCTGTGTTTTGTGTGGTCCGTCGCAACTTTCGACGCCCCGGCTAATTCAAACTAAAAATCTACGCATTTGACAATTCAGGGTATTTGAAATACGTTTTGTTTGTTTGTTTGTGATGTATCGACGTTTTCACATTACTTTCAGAGTTTTTCATCTAATTAAAAAAAAACAAAAAAAAAACGTACGCCCTTGTTATCACACAACTAGGCAGGGGTAGGCTTAACGAGCTCGTGTGGAGTACAGCCCCCTTTTGACACTACGGTTCGTGTTCAAGTTATTCCAGGCTAAAATTCCTTGCATTTTTCTAGCAGGTATGCGATATACGTTTTGCTTATGATGTATTGGTGTTTCCCCCATTCGTTTCGTGTTTTTTTCCCGACTAAATTAAAACCTCTCCTATTTATAACAGTGTACGTAATTCTTACACCGCCAGCCATACGAAGCCTCGCGTATCAGAGGCGTGAACAGCGCCGACAACAGATGTATTCAAAGCTCATGCTAATCTAAGCTAAAAATCCTTGTCTCATACGTAGGGTTGCTGCATTTTGCTAATGTAAAAACGGAGTGTTTTTAATTTTTAATACAATTGCATTATTATTTCACATGTGCGGTAGGACTTGTTCATTTCTTTGGTCTCGCGGTCATTCGTTACCTTGGAAAATTTATCTCCACCTGTCTATCTCTGTTTTTTCTGTTTTGCATTGATTTATTATAAAAAATAATTACAAATAATATTAATGATGATGATGAAAAGTATACAGGTTTTCAGTTTTCGTTACTATTTACTGAGTATTTTTTTATTCCCTATAATTTTAACTGACGTGCTAAAAAATAAAATAAAATAAAACAAAATTCTGCCTTTACTTTTAATGTATTTAGGCTCGTGCAAATGTTAAATTTTCTAAGTTAATATGCATTGCATAATAAACGTTTAAGTGCAAATTTCACTTTTAAGGTATTACAAGCTTACATTTTTGAGGGGGTCGCAGGTCAATAGTGTTTCTTATTAATGCCGGCTTCATTACTTTTTTTCCCTATTGTTTGGTTTTTTGGGCTCTTTTGTAGACAAGACAGCGAAATTGTAAGACAGGGGGAGAGTTTGAGGCGCAAACATCAAATTTATAATACTGCCACTCAATGCAATAGATGATTCGATGGGGTTGAAATCTACGCTCGTATATTAAAAAGTTAATTCATAAAGCTAAGTGCGTATAAATTTATGTAACATCTACATTGATAATGTTAACTGTCATAATTGCAATATTTAGTTGGTTTTTTAGTGGTTCATAGGTCTATCATATAAGCAGATCGCTCAGGCGCTTACACAGACTTCCTCCTAATTTCTACCCACACTTGGTGGGGCAAAACACATGGCGTACCGTCTCAAACAATGCCAGCGTGCAGTTGTGAACACAGAAGATTGTTTTTAGCAACACCATGCTTTGTTGAATAAGATCGGTTAATAGTATGTAATGATAGCCCCATTAGCCCCAGATAATAGCGTGCCTATCTATCCATCGCTGACCCCAATCTGCCTAGATGCAGTGGCATTCGTTTCGGGTCTTGTTACTGTTTCGACTGAAATTTTTGTTTTAATCAATTTTTCGTTCTCTTTATCATCAATTTACTGTTTGTTATTCATTTGGAGATAAAAGAAAATTGTTTTTCAAAGGTTCCTTTGTTAAACGACAAACCTCTTAGTGAGTTGTTGTTGTTGTTTTTATGTGAATTTAAGCTAAAACTGTGTGTTTAAAATTACAAATTTTACTGTTTTCAACACTATAGAGGTTATACAGGTTTCTCGGTACTAATATATGTCTGAAATGATTTGCTGTGATCGTTTAAAAATGCAGCATTTCTCGTTGTTTCAATTCGATATGGTTAATCTTATCTTCATCTCTCTCTCTCTCTCTCTCTCTCTCAAGGTTTTCTTGCTCCTTAATCTTTTGTAAAATACAAATGCTAAAAGACATCTTTTCCTCGGGGTATTTGTCAACGCATACATATATACAATGTTTTATGCTACATTTCTGTTTTCTCTTTTGACACAAGTCACACTTACACGTATTTTTTTATTTATTTTTTCTGTTTTTCTTTGCTGATTTCTTACCATCAACGGGTTGCAGTTAGGGTGATGTGGGCTGAGACATAGTTCAAATACACGTTTTTCCTATTAATGTTAGGGGTTCGCACGGGTTAAGGAAACCAACCACATCCTTTTCTTTTAAGTTCCTCCGATTTTTATGATGTTTTCATTTACTCTCAGCGCTGGTAATTGTTCAAAAACGTTGATGACCGTTGATGTCTGTTAATGTTTACCCGACGAGTGCGAACGCATTTGTACTAACATGGCCTATACATTTCACAACCAGCTGATTAACTGACATTGTTAAAAAGTTTGGGCTCTTGAAATTAATTGAACAAAGTTGTTAATTCTTCAATTCAACTATTCTTTTTACTTTTGGGTTGAAACCTTGATATTTTATCTTCTTTGCTGTTGATTATTTCAACAGTATACGTAAAGGTGTAAGCAGTGGGTTCCTATAAACAAATTTTGTACTTAACTGTTCTCAGCCACTCGGGTTGTGTGCACGTTGTCTGGCATGAACAGAATTGTAGATCCCCTAATAACTGCGTCTTGCAGTAATCCGTGTTAAAAAATAGTCGTGTCTTCCAGTTAGGGTATGCGAAATGTGTTGCCTCATTAGTTTCAAGGGTTATTCGGTAAATTAAACTCTCCCTCTTGGTAAATTTTGGTGGCACCTTGTTTCAGTTGACTACTGATAACCCCATGGGCTGCTAAATTAACGGTTTGACATCGCAAACTTTATAAGCACCGTTTCTCACTATGTATGTTTAATTTTCTTCTACTCTCTATGATTTCTGTGTTCTGATTGTTCCGTTTGTTGTTTGTATTTTAAATAATTTTATCCCACGAACTCGATGTTTACTCTTTTAAGGGCGTACAGGGGATAGTGTATTATTGGGTATCATTCTATACATGCTTTTTAACTTCAATTTTGGTGAAAACATCACTATGACATTTCACTGTTACTTTCTCGTGTGTCCTAGGGGTCCCGTGGGTAGAACATCAGGTTATCATTCACGGGTTGAGTGATTGTTTGAGTTCGATACTATGTGACTATAGGGCCCACATTTTATTCAGGCAATCCCGGTTTTTAACCGCTTAGACACTTATTGTTAAGGTCAAAAAGCGTTTTCCTTTTCCTTTTACCGGAGTTTTTTACAATTTTTGACGTCATTAAAAGTTGTTTTCGACTTTTGGTTCCTGACGGACCTACGTTAGATAGGATGAAATATGTTTGTTTATGGTTCATATGACTTGCCCTCCCACTTTTTTGTTTCACGGCTTTTTCATCCTATTAAAGGGTTTCTTTTCGAGAAAATGAGTACGCAAGTTCAAGTATTACATAGGCCGCGATGGAGGCCGTGTAAGACCGCATCTGTTGCGATAAAGGTTCGCGCTAAAAAGACACCGCGTTTTTCAAACCGTGTACGTGAAATACGTTTGTTTGTTTGAGCTTCGTATTAAGTGTGTCATTCCGACCCATTGACCGTGTTAGGTGTGTCATTAAGTCAGTAGTTGCTAGGTTCAGGTGAGTTGCCCCTTTCCTTTGGTCCACTGATTTTTTCACCTCGTTAAAGTGTTTCTTTTCAGGAAATGAGTACGCAATAGTTACCGCGTTGTTCAAGTATTACACTAGCCGAGATGGCTGTCATCTTAGCAGGCATCTGATGGGCTAAACGTTCGCACTAGCCCCACGCTTAGGGTATATCAGAGGATTATAAAATTAATTTTATTCCAGGCCCTACCCAAATAAAGGCCAACACCCAAATTAAAGGGCCAACGCCCAAATTAAAAGCCAACGCCCAAATTAAAAGCCAACGCCCAAATTAAAAGGCCAGCGCCCAAATTAAAACCCTACGCCCAAATTAAAAGGCCAAGGCCCAAATTAAAAGGCCAACGCCCAAAACAGGGGGAGGTGAGGTGGTGGGTCACGTGAGGCGCTATCTGCACGCAGATTAGTTGAACGCCTGTGCAGGAAGGGGTAGGGGGTGGTGGGGGGTCACGTGATGTGAAACCTGCACGCTGATTGGTGGAAAACGAGGTTTAATTGACCACGCCCACCTCATTAATATGCACCTATTCAAGGAGGTTATCTACTGACCCTAAACATTTATCCGAACGATTAACCAACTTTTCGATTCCGGATGCAGCGTTTTGTAACCACATGGTGACAGCCGCTTTCACCTCCTCATCGTTTCACCACCAGTTTTATGCGCCGATTCTCTCTAATGATCGCATCCACACGGTCAACATTTGCAGTGGTACGGGACGTTGCGGGCCTGCCTACGTGATCTTCGTCTGTGATATCCGTGCGTCCTGCTTTCAATTGTTGACACCACTTTACAATTCCTTGCCAGGAAATTGCACGCTCTCCATATACAGCAGTGATTTCACGATGAATGTCCATACAATTCACCCGTTTGTTCCATAGAAATCGGATTGCAGCTCGCACCTCAAGTTTAGAGTGGACATCCAGTTGACATGCTATTGCTTTTAGCCCGCTAATCACACAAAACACGACGGGAAACCACAGCAGTTAATGTCCTATCCGACGTCTGCGCAGTTAATGTCCCTTTCTCCGCTTTGCCCAAGATTGCAACACACAGAGCGCTCCTGCGGCGAGTTAGTGCAACTTAAATTTTGATCTCCCCTCGTAAATAAATAAATACTTATTGGTTTTGTTTGGTATTAACATCCTTTTCAACTACTGTCATTTCAGGAAGGCATTATAGGGGCCACACATTTTGGTTCACCAGGGTTCTGTAACAACCATTTCAGAAGCGATCACGCAACCACTGAGCCACCGATTTCTTTAAACTTAATTATTCATGTTATTTTATTCATATAAACTTTTAAATTCAATTGAAATGTTATGATAACATTTTATTTCTATAAAAATGTTATCATAAATATTATCATAAATTAAAGTATATTAATAAAAATAAATTTAATACTAATAAATGTAATAATAAAAAATTTAATGTAAATAAATAAATAAAATTTACTATCACAAATAAAAATCAAATATTAATGTTTACTATCATAAATGATGTCACCTCATTTGGGTGACATCGATTGTGAAGTGCCATCCGGTTAAGCAAATGACGTACTATCCTGGACTCAAGAGAAGACCTCTGAGTTGCGCAATTACACCACGACACGGCAGAAACGTTTGGGTGAGTTCATTTCTAAAAAGGTTGGACAGAGATATTACAGTTGTCATATTTTTCTCCTGCGTTGCATATTGTCTCTCCTCGTGTCTGCGTTGTTTTTGTTGTGCACGTGCTTTAGACAACAATTGCCTGAGAAAAATATGACAACAATTGCAATATCCCTAGCCAACCTTTTTAGAAATGAACTCACCCAAACGTTTCTGCCGTGTAGTAGTGTAATTGTGCAAATTAGAGGTCTTCTCTTGAGTCCTGGACAGTAAATTATATTATGATATAGCTTAAATAATAAATCGGCAAGTGCGAATCAGACTCGCGCATCGAGGGTTTCGTATTAGAATATAATATATTTACCAAAATATGCCACATCAAAAAACACTAGTCGCGTTCACAACCTCGCTTTTCTCACTTAACTTGCTTAAGTCACTTTCAGTGACATCATTTTCAGGAAATCGATGTCTCAAAAGTCACTTTTCTGAAAGCGAGTCAGTACCCACTTTCCCCTTTGCTTTTCTTACTTTTCTGGCTTTACAGCTACTAACTTCCGGTTTAGTACTGGCCATATTGAATTGCCACTTCACTCGTTTCGATGATTGCCCACCGATAAAACTTGTAATTTAAAGGAGTAAGTCACGTATTTAACGTTGTAAATTTTTTTGGTTATAAATTAAGGAATAATAAAACCATGGAGAACAATAAAAAACAATTTTCACAATCAATAAGTCACTTACTATTTTTCAAACAATTTCAATGTGTTCATCATTGATAATACTAATGGTAGAAAAACACTACAGTGATATCTTGAAACCAGGGAAAAAATATGTGGATAATTATTACAATAATAAATGAAAGAAAGCTCTTTAACCACAACGAATAACAGAAAAATACAACCTGGATACGCACATTTCGAAAGCACTGCTTTCATCATCAGCAGGAATCCGTAAGTCCGTGAATCCACTCTAATGTTAATTTTTAAAAACTATTCGATTTCAACTATCCGCACTTATATATCTCGATACAGGTAAATTACCATATACACCTCTTGAACATTTCAGTTTTCAAATATTAAAATATCAGGGGCGTGAATTTACACCGCCTTAATTCGATAAAAGATTAACTTAATACCGGCAATTTATCATGAGTAGCTCTTGACCATAAATTAAACTCGCGCACTTCTTAGATTGTTTACTTTGTAATAAGCGCTTTGAACAAAAAAGTTTTCAAATATTAAATTAACAGAAAAAAGATTTTATGTTTGGCGTGTTCCATATATTAAATATTTGTTCTATTTTGTTTTACCAACGTGAAGTATTGCTGTTTTCCGTCATCGCTTTTTGACATCTTTGACATTTGCGTCTTATTCAGGTAAATCGAACTCTTTGTCTACCGTTTAGAGCTTTGAATTCAACAGAGCTGGAATTAAATTCGTTGAACAATCAGATGTCTTAACAATAAAAGTGCGAGGCCAAAAATGCTAACACCGAGTTGAGTTGGTGAAGACAATCCTTGTTGCTACGATAGTCAACAATGTTAGCAATTGAGCAATCATCATTGCTTCATCAACCCAACTGGGTGTTTGCGTTTTTGACCTCGCCCAAAAACATATTAACATCAGACATCTTAACAATTAAACACAACTTACATTGTTAGTTATTTTATTTCAACAGTATTAATTATTGTTTTATATCAAGAGTATTCTTAATTGTTGAAATTTTATTTCATTTTGATTTCAACAGTATTCTAATTGTTGAAATTATTATTTCAAAATGACAAAAAGAAAAAACGTTTCTTGTATGGGGACCTTCTTGTTTTTAAACTGTTTACGTTTTTTATTATTTGTTCGACAGTCTGCCATAATAACACACATTCTTCGAAAATTTCAACTGGCTACCTATTACCGTTCAAAAGATACAGCCCTTAAAACGTCGGACGGACGGACAGACAGCGGAGTCATAGTAATTGTGTTCCGTTGTAACCCTTTGAGGACGGAACCCTAAAAAGCAAAGAAGAAATATAAACCTTCTCTTCGATAGTTTATTTTGGTCTCAGTAAGACATTAAAAATCGGCCTTGGTGGCTCAGTGGTTGCGTGATCGCCTCTGATGCCCGAGGACGCGGGTTCGACCCCATCCGAGCACGACGAGGATTTTTTCAGGGGGAAAATCCTGAGATCACGCAGGGTATTTCTCAGGGAAGTAAAGCCGTTGGTCCCGTTTAGTCGTTTGCTGGCTGCAGGTTAAAGAACCCTTGCGGGGCAAAATTTTCGGCCCCTATAACGCCGTCCTGAAATGACCATAGCTGTTGAAATGGACGTTAATACCAAAACAAACGAAAAACCAAAAATATATATACCGAATAGTTAATACTATTAAAGCTTAGAGAATTTCTTATGATAAAATATGTACTTGGTAAGCTTTAGTTGTAATAAAATATAAAATTAATATGGTCATTGATAGATAGTTTTTAGTTGAATATGATTCCTAGATCTTTAGCATTTAAATTTGTGGTAGAAGACTTGTTTAAAGTATAATCATAAGTATGAACAGTTTTTTTAAGCGAATAAGTAATATAGTAACATTTATCATTAACTGACATTTTATTTTCACTACATATTTCACAAATTACAGTAGGAGTATATACTAAAACACTAAAAAGCAATTAAATAAAAAGAAAAACCCTTTAACCACCACAATTATGTAAAAAGAAAAAATAATAATATTCTCTTTAACCACAACAAATAACTCCTCTGATAATTGTTGTGATTAAAGGGTTTTTCTTTTTATTTAATTACTATTATCCACATACCTTTTTCTTTTCAATTTTGGTTGATTGTCATAGTTGTATGCAATTTTTACTATCAAATATTATTTTCATAGTTATTTTCTTGTATAAATTTGTGCCTCTTTTCCTAAATTGTTATCAATAGAAAGCAAGGTTAAATCCCAGTTCATTTTAGTTATTAAAAATGAATTAAAATAATTTCGAGGTTGCATAAAATTGTGTGATGGGCCAAGCAACGTGGGTGACCCCGTAACGATCCAAGAACTGAATATACGCTTTTCCTGAGTAATAAGAGGTCATTGTCAAATATAATTTTCTCAGGAGAGCCTATTTTAGTCCCCATTAGCTTAATTATATGTATCATGACTACTTGGGTGACTCTTCGGCATAGGAGGACTTCTACCCAACCACTATAAACATCTAGCACAACCGTAAAATGCCGATTCGCTCGTGGGCTCCGTATAAGTGGTCCTGCAGCGTCTATTGCCCATAATTCTTGGGGATGAGTAATGTTTCGTCGGCACAAGGGAGCTTGAGCATTGTAATTAATCGGTTTGCAACTCTGGCAAACGACACAAGTCTTAACTAACTGACAGATGCCGTTTCTCATGTCGGGCCAAAAAAATTCCTTTTTCAACAAGAGGTATAATGTTTTTCGACCGGGGGTGGATGAGGTCAGGTCGTTTGTGCCAAGTCCAAATCAACTGTGTCCGTCGGCTCATGGAAATTACGATTCGGTTCCTCCCCGTTGTTCTTTTTTCAATATTTCGTTTTCTATGATCCATTGTTTATTCGGGTTAGTTATTATGTCTTTTAGCTTAACTCTGCACTAATTGTCTTCGCGTTGTTGAGCTAACCCAGAGCCGTCCAAGATTTCTGTCCGCGTGCAGCGCCCGTGCACGCGGGTAATCTTCCTTCCTCCCCTATTGCACATTACGTTGATCAGTTCCTTAAAGTCGACGTGTGCAGCTTTTAGTAAAGTTAGCTTCTCTGCATAGCGCAAATACACTCCCTATTCTTTAACATGGAGTACAAATGTAGAATTGCGGTTGTAAATGTAATTATTATTGAAATGAGAAAGCAAGCAAAAAGGACCTAGAAATTATTGTGCTCTTTCTACTGATACCAATTAATTTATCCACACGTTGAACTTCGTCGAATATCATGGTATCTAACTAAAATAAAATAGGGTCAAAAATGATACGGTAGTGTAAGTTTATTGCGCCTTACGCGTTTCGGCATTACGCCATCATCGAAGGCTATACATCTACAAGAAGTTAAACTGGCCATGGCCAGGTATTTATACAGGATGTGTGGGATTCAGAAACAAATAGGAAATATTGATATAATATTTGAATAGCTATTGGATGGACATAAACAGGTATTGAATTTGATAGGAAGATCTTAGGAATGCGCGGACCTAATAGAGGGCTATGTGGGTAGCATCCGGTTTTTGTTCCTTGTTCGTGCCTCAGCCTTGATGAGTACTTGGATTAGGTCCTCTCTTTCAAAGAACGTCTGGTTGTTGAGTAGTGTTGATGGTTGCGTTTGTCGTCTTTTTGTGATTTCTACCTCTTCACGTAGTAGGATCTTGGCTTTGTTGTTGCTTGTCCAAATGACAGACATGCATTCCTCTATTCCCAACAATCTATGCTTGTTTTTGAGATGTGTGGCGTATGCGGATGCGTTATCGCCGTTAGTCTATAACCGTCTATGCTCCTTGAATCTAATGTGAAAAGATCTGGCTGTACATTCTATGTAGATAGCGTCGCAATCAGGGCATGACAGCTGATATACGCCCGCTTGTTTGCCATAACCAAAACGGTGTCCTGCCATAACCAAAACGGTGTCCTTTTGTATGGCTACGTGCAAAAGCAATCTGATATTATTGCAGTAGGCCCTGTGGATGATACATATTATTGTGATCATTCTCCTTCAAGCGATGTACTTGATATTGTGTTGTTGAAGGGCTTCTACAAATCATTCAGTATCTATACTGTCAATGATCTATCCTCAGACCATAAACCAGTTGCACTAAATTTTGATAACGTAAACATTGACCTCAAAGAAGAACTGAGGCTCAAACAAGACTGGAAATGTTTTAGAGAAATTCTCAAAAATGATGACGACCCACTAAATAACGTACATAATACGAGCGACATAGATACCAATGTGAAAAGGCTTACTGAACGTATAAATGCAGCTATTGACTCTAGTGCTTCGCCCTTAGAGTCGAAGCGAGCTGATCACCTTGATCTCACCCCAGAAATCAAACAATTAATTGAGCAAAGGAATAAGGTTAGAAGGCAGTGGTACCGAACTCGTGATTCATGGCTTAAGACCAAGTATAATAGGCTCACAAGAAGAGTTCACTAGGAGGTAAAAGCACTTCGTAATGCCAGATGGAATGATAAAGTTAAGAGTCTGTCGACCCACGATAACTCTATGTGGTGCATGGTTCGAGCCTTGCAAAACAAGAAAGCCATAAATATCCCACCTCTGTTAGCCCAAAATGGCAAATTCATCACGAATGATGATGATAAAGCGCAGCTTATTGCAAGCTCACTTTCAGAACAGTTTGTCACGCCTACTGATGGTCGGCAAATAGGACTTGATATGTCCGAGAAAGTAAAATCCTGCATAACTGGCTTCTATAATATTCACGGCAATGAATTCCCAAAACATAGCATTGATGTAAATGAAGTCCTAAGCATCATTAAAAATTTAAAAACGAGAAAAGCTCCAGGTAAAGACTCTATTAAGAACACTGCTTTGAAAAATTTACCTCCAAATACAATTCAAGATATTGCAAAAGTGATTAACGACTGCTGGAAGAACACTTACTTCCCGGATGCTTGGAAGCAATCAGTTGTCTTAAGCATTCCTAAGCCAGGACAAAATCCTGCAAATCCTGTTAGCTACAGGCCCATCAGCTTGTTACCATCAATTTCCAAAATCCTGGAAAAAACAATTCTCAAGAGATTCATTGAGCACTGTGATGCCAACGATCTCATCCGCGATGAACAATTTGGCTTTCGCTCAAACCATTCCTGCCAACTCCAAACATGGAGGCTCGCAGCGGATATCAGTGAGCCCCTTAATCTCTCTATGTATTGTGGGGTCGTTTTCCTCGATGTACACAAAGCCTTCGACCAAGTCTGGCACGATGGTCTTATTCTTAAAATGATTATGGATGGATTTCCTCAAGACATAATTACTCTGATACACTCGTTTCTCTCCAACCGGTTCTTTCAGGCCAGAGTTGGAGATAGTCTATCTCCTATGTATGAAGTAAAAGCTGGTGTCCCACAGGGCTCAGTCCTGGGGCCAGTATTATTCAATTATTTTATGCGAGACTTTCCACGTCCTTCTAAATGTAAGCTCTTTTTTTACGCAGATGACGCTGCTATACTGACCTGTGCTCGTCAACCAGCCGTAGTGGTCTCGCGGCTGCAGAAGGCTCTAAAGGAGTGTGAAAGCTGGTTTAGCAAGTGGAGGCTAAAATTGAATGTAGACAAATGCAAGGCGATGTTTGTCTCCAAGAAGAGAAAGAGATCATTAGATTCTCTAACACTATATGGCAAAAATCTGGACTGGGTTGAAACTTATAAATATCTTGGTGTTGTCATTGACTCTAAACTTACCTGGACTCCCCACGCAACTTATGCGTTGAATAAGGCCAGGAGAGCCAAGTTTAGCTTGATTGCTCTGCTGGGCCGGAATAGTGCTCTAAACATTGATAATAAACTCCTACTCTATAAGGTCATTGTTCGGACTATCTTGACCTATGGTATGCCCGTCTGGGCCACAATATGTAAAACTAGATGGAAAGAACTGCAAACGTTCCAAAACGTTACCCTTAGGACTATTGCGCAAAAAGATCGGAGAATTGTTCGCAATTCCTCCATTTATAATGACTTCAACATGACTCATATTGGCAAATACGTTCAAGGGCTCATGGAATCCATGCTGCCCAATATAGAAAATCATAGCAACGAGCTAGTCTCGGGCATTTTAAAACATCCTATACATAGAAAGAGATATCGTGATCCAAGGCATATACTTGATATTAATTTTGAAGACATTGATAATGTCTTATTTCCAGATTACTGGACTTCATAGGTCGTGTTTTATCTAATACTAGTGGTCTGCTTCTAGTTTAGACAGTCGTCAATCAAATTTTCCTCCACCAAGAGGAGGCAATTTTCTTTCATACTTTGGATGACCCTTGTGGGTACATCAGGCTTCTTTTCTAGCTCAGTGTATTTCCCTTGGAATATGATTATGAAGGGTGAGATTATGGAAGCTATGCTTCAAGTTCCACTTGAATACCGATACACTACACTGTTCGATTGTCGATTGTCGAGTTTAACTTCTTCTACGCCGGAAGATAAAGGCCTCAACATCAACGACCTACCAGGTATGTATAAACAATTAGGACGTATCTTTAATCTGTTTTCTAATCTAGGCAAAAGTTACCCACAGTTGAGTGGGCTCCTTACGACCAACTAATTTTAGTATGGCTGCACAACGTTATACTGTAATCAACAAAGGTGAACTTCGGTGCGTGATATGGAACGCTAGGGGCATTCCCCGAAAGCGTATCGAGTTTCACAACTTTTTGATAAATCAAGAAATCGACGTGGCTTTCCGCTGTGAAACTCACCTCAAACCAAGCGAAGACTTCAAGCTACCTGGCTATTGTGTGTACCGTAAGATTCGAATGGCTTCAAATGATGCAAGATGTGCGTCTGGGGGCGCTGCGATCATCATTAAGAGGGGAATTCAACACCAAGAATTAGTATCCAAGTCTTATGCAGGTATGGAATCAGCCTCCATCATTATCAATGACGTCTCCTGTGGTGAAGTGAAGTTCGTGGCGCTCTACAATTCACCTAAACATTATCTTGACATTTGCGAGCTTGATGAACTCTTCAGTGGTGACACTCCAGTCGTCGTGGCTGGTGACCTAAATGCCAAGCATCCAAGCTGGAACTCCAAAACGCAGAATTACAACGGAATGATTCTCTATAGGTACGTACAAGGTAGAGATGATATCATCGCTGTTGGACCTGTGGAGGACACCTACTACTGCGACCACTCCCCTAGTAGTGACGTTTTGGACATCTCGCTCTTGAAGGGTTTCTTCAAACCGTACAATGTCTTCACGATTGATGACCTTTCTTCTGACCACAAGCCTGTGGCGTTGAACTTTGACAATGTTGACATAAATTTCCAAGAGGAACTCGTACATCATCAAGACTGGAAGCTCTACAAAGATATTCTTAAGGACTATGGCTACCATCCCGACGTTGCTTACTGTACAGAGGACATCGATCAACTTGTTGATGACATCACCGGATGTATTAACGGTGCCATAGAAGTTAGTAAGTATCCATCAGAGAATAAACTTTCTCATCGAATCCAACTCTCTCCTGGAATCCAACGCCTAATTGCTGAAAGAAACAGGACCCGTAGACTATGGCAACGCTATCGTGAACCAAGTACAACAGGTTAGTGTGAAGAGTTCAAGAGGAGATAAAAGAGCTTCGCGACGCTAGATGGAATGAAAAACTCAAAAGCTTGTCGGCTCGCGAGAATTCCATTTGGAGTATGGTCAGAGCTTTACAGAAGAAGAAGAATGTTACGCTTCCTCCACTCCGTACACCACAAGGTGACTATGTGCAAACTGATCAGGACAAGGCCCAACTCATTGCAGATTCACTGGAAATGCAGTTTGTTACTCCTACCAACGATAAGCCCGAGAGCCAAATCGTGTGTCAGCGTGTGGAAGGAGGTATTGTCAACTTTGATGAAGTCCCACAGCCTTTAACGAAGAACAGCATCGAGGCTGGAGAGGTCGCCACCATCATAAGTAAATTGAAAAAGTAGGCGGCTCCAGGAAGAGACAAGGTGAGTAATAACGGCCTTAGAAATCTCCCGAAGAACTTTATTGACTATCTCACTAATATCATTAACATCTGCTGGAAATTTTCTTACTTCCCTGTGGTTTGGAAGCAATCTATTGTGTTGAGTATCCCCAAGCAGGGGCAAAATCCTGCAATTCCGGCGAGTTACCGACCTATTAGCCTGCTACCCACGATATCCAAAGTGTTGGAGAAAACGATTTTAGTCAGATTCCAAGACCACTGACTAGCAAATGACCTTTTTCGGGAAGAGCAGTTTGGCTTTCGTGCTGCCCACTCTTGTCCGATGCAGATATGGAGGCTCGTTGAAAACCTGAGCACCCCCCCTGAACCTCTCCAGGTACTGTGGGGTGGTATTTCTCGATGTCAGTAAAGCTTTTGACCAGGTGTGGCATGAGGGCCTTGTCTACAAAATGACCAGAGACTGGTTCCCTGCCGATTTAATTTTTTTTGGTGAAATCCTTTCTTGATGGCAGATCCTATCAAGCCAAAGTTGGAGAAAATCTTTCCACGCCCCGTGTTGTAAAGGCCGGTGTCCCTCAGGGTTCTGTCCTCGGGCCTGTGCTATTTAACTACTTTGTACATGATTTCCCGAAACCCGATAAATGTAATCTGTATTTTTATGCGGATGATACTGCCATTATGACATGGGCACACCAGCCGGCTCACGTTATCACTCGGCTGCAGTGCACCTTGAAGCAGTTCGAAGACTGGTTTAACTGCTGGAAGTTGAACCTTAACGTCGGAAAGTGCAAGGCTTTGTACCTCAATAGGAAGCTCAAGCGTCCCCCAGATTCTCTTGTTCTGTTCAATAAGAAACTAGACTGGGTGGACAACTACAAGTATCTGGTAGCTATCATTGACTCAAGACTCTCATGGAACCGGCATATGTCCTATGCTCTCAACAAAGTGAAGAGGGCTAAGTACAGTATCATAGCTCTCATGGGTTGCAACAGCGCCCTCAACATTGACAACAAGCTACTTCTGTACAAATCGATTATCCGGACCATACTCCTCTATGGCATGCCTGCGTGGGCGACTATCTGTAAAACCAGATGGAGTGAACTACAGTCATTCCAGAATGTTACCCTGAGGACCATTGCTCAGCTGGACAGAAGGACGGTGAAAAACCAATCCATCCACATGGATTTAAACATGGCCCATATCGGAAAGTTTACACAGGTTCTCCTATTGATTATGATACAGAAGATGAAGACTCACGACAATAAACTTGTGAATAATCAATAAGACGAAAACCTCTTGTCCACAACTGGATTTTATTCCGCATATACGTATTTCGAACTCTTTGAGTTCATTATTCAATGCCAAGTAAGTATTTGGTGAAGTTAACAATATTTATAGAAGAAAAGCGGTCACCATTCAACCAATAGAAAACACTGAGAAGCAGTGACTAATGGTAAAAAATGGAACACCTCTTTTTTACAAAAAACGCGGACCTAGGAGAAATACTCCCAGGGAGCCACGTTGGAGTAATACAATAAAAAGGTACAAACATAAAATCGATTAAATGGCAATTATAATCTAAGAAATCGATTAAATTGCAATTAGACAAAAGACTCGGAAATTATAATAACAAATAGCCATACAAACTAAGAAATAAATAACCATATTAATCATTGATAAGAAAGAAAGGAAATTATCGTGACGCTTTAATTATTTGTATTAAAGTAGAATCTCCGATCGGGCCTGCGTCTCCATTCAACAGTGTGTTCGGATCCTTCTTTGCGATTTCCAGTGTTTCATATGCGTCTAGTGCATTTCTATTACTAACATGTCTTAACAGTTTGCAATCTTTCAACAGAATGTCGTGTCCCGTCTCTAACATGTGTCTAGCGACTGCTGAACTATATGGGCGTCCAAACCTGGCGTGGGACGTGTGTTCCTTAAACCTCTTTGTGACATTCCTGCACGTGGCTCCTCGGTATGTTTTCGGACATTTGCTGCAAGCGATCTCGTATATACCAGACTGGGACAGTGGTGGCGTCTTGTCCTTGGGGTTTCCCAGGAGGTTTCTCAAAGTATTGGGGTTTTTGTATGCTAAAGACAAATTAGCTTCCTTGAAAATAGTGCGCAACCCGGCAGACAGTGTATTGTTATACGAGATGGGGATCCTGAGCGTTGGAGTTCTTTTGTTGTTGAGGGTAGTGGAATCCCTGACCTGTTTGGTGAATCTTCTCCTTCGTACCAAATCTCGAATTAACCCAGGATCATAGCCGTTGCAACTCGCTATGTCTTGTATGCGCCTGATCTCATTAGAAAACCTGGCCTTCGACAAAGGAATATTCAGGGCTCTGTCCACCATGAAGATAAAGGCCGACAGTTTATGACTCCAGCAGTGATTAGACTCTTTATGGATGTATACGTCGGTGTGGGTGGGTTTTCTATGGATGTCGAACTCTAATCTGTTGTTATTCCGAATTATCTTCAGGTCCAAGAAAGGTATTGAATTGTTCTCCTCATATTCAACCGTGAATTGTATCGAGTTATAGAAGCCATTTATATATTCGAGAAACACTTCGACACTCATCTTACTGGTATCGATGATGGCAAACACATCATCAACGTATCGATACCAAACTTCCGGAAAATATTCGCCAGAAGAAGCGAGTTTGGCCTCAAACTTTCTCAAGAAGATCTCTGCAAGTATAGGGCTCAGACAACTCCCCATAGGAGTTCCAGAAGACATCCGATAAAATTCACCATTAAACTGTAGAAAATTGTTGTTTACGCAAAGTTTGCAAAGGGACACAACGTCGGTAACTAAATCGTCTCCTACCTTATTGTCCATCAATACTGTATGGAGGAAGTCCAAGGTCTCCTGTATCGGTAGATTGGGAAATAAAGAAGTTACGTCGAAAGAGACCAGAACACAAGTATCTGAACACACTTTAATTAATTTAATGGGCATAAAATAATTTTTTTTAAATGGTTCCCTTTGGTACAAAAAAACACATGGAACCGATTTAAAGAAAAACTAATTAACGCACATTGTTTTAATTGGTACCATTAGAAAAAGCAGAATTATTTCTAGGTCCTTTTTGCTTGTTATATCATTTCAATAATAATTACATTTACAATCGCACGTAAAGCCGTCGGAGGGCACGTAAAGCCGTCGGTCCCGGCTGCTGCGACCATCATACAGCAGTCGTTAAGATCATCATCACCCCCCAGAAATGGGGGTTGTGCGTAGGGCCGACCCCCCTGCCACATAAAAATGATACAAGGTCTAGAAACAAGCAGTCACCCGATGGTGTCGCTTGGGGCTAAAGGGCTGTAAAGCCTATGAAAGGCCAATGATGATGACAATCGCAATTCTATTTTTGTACTCCATGTTAAAGAATAGGGAGTGTATTTGCGCTATGCAGAGAAACAAACCTCAAAAAGCTTTACTAAAAGCTGAGTACGAGTTGGTAATTATCAATTCGACATTGTAAAAAAAAAAAAAAAACTAGTCAGTTTACCATTTTATTTTCTTCGTTTTAATGTGATAATTTTCTCGATGTCAGGTAGAATTGTCCTGCTGACGGACAAGCTTATTACATTTTTAAGATTCATGTCTGCTAGGCTTGATCGGAGTCTAGGTTTTGTAAGTTTTAACACTGAAAAAAATCTTTCGCAGACATAGGTAGATCCAAACATGGACATTATTTCGACTGCTTCGTGATGAAGTCGAGGAGTGTTTGCCTAAAAAACAGAAAGAAAAAGGAAGAAAAGGCAAATGACAGGAAAATTTAAAGCCTATTAAAGATTTCTCCTTTTTAATATAAAAAAAAAAGAGCTACCTTTGGAAAATTCTTGTAAAATTCCGTCAAATTTCGCGCTGCGTAGAATCTGTCCTGCTGCCAAGTGTTACAACGCTAGTCTATTAGTTCCAACTGCAAATCTACTGGAACTTGATCAACATTGACGGAAATTGGCTTGACGAATAGATCGAACATTGGACGCAGGTTGGTGATATCTTGAAAACGCTTGGCGAATTCAGTGCGAATATTTTGAACGATTTCTACGTATGCGGGAAATTGAGCACCTTCACATACAGATTGCAGTTCTTTGAAGTGCGCTGGGTTTTCTTGAGATAGTTGCGTTTCCCACAAAGACAGCTTCATCACGAATGCGTCGATTTTATTTGACATGTCTTTTATTAGGTGATTCTCACCTTGCATACTCAAATTTAGGGTATTAAGATGTCCAGTAATGTCAACTGAGAATGCGAGAGCCGCAATCCAAACAGGGTCTCGTAATTTTGATTCAGGATGTCCTTTCTGTTCCAAAAATTCTGAAATTGCGCTCCTTAAATTAAGGAATCTCTACAAAACATTCTCCCGACTCAGCCAGCGCACTTCACAATGATACGGAATATCGGTGTAATGCTCTTCGACAGATGCCAAAAATTCTTTGAATTGACGATGGTTCAGCCCGTGAGCTCGGACGTAATTTACAGTTCTCACAACAGTTTCCACAACATCAACGAATTTCGCAATTTTGCCACAAAGCACTTCTTGGTGGATCATGCAATGAATTGAAGGTAATGCTCGATTACCGATCTTCTCTCTCAGTAGCCCAACAAATCTCTTTCGTTCACCGCGCATTGCTGGAGCACCATCAGTTGTGAGGGATACCAGTTTCTCCAATATCAAACCTAAACCGTTGAGTGCCTCCTCCACTGCCTGCAAAATATCTTCACCTTTCGTTGTACCTTTCATAGGCATAAGATCTAAAAATTCTTCCGTTACGTTTAAGTCGTTGTCAACACCACGCAGATACAAGACCAACTGTGCAGTATCAGATATGTCAGTGGATTCATCGATTGCGATTGAAAATGCTACGAAAGTTTTCGCTTTTTCTTTCAACTGTAAGTACACATTAGCCATGTCAGAAATCCTTCGCGAAATTGTGTTGCGGGGGATAATGAAATTTTTTGGTATGCCGGAACATCCGAAGGGCTCAACAGTCCGCGGCATCTATCAAACAAGTCTTAATGAATACTCCTTCAGAGAACGATTTCCCAGATCGTGCAATGTTAAATGCAACTTTATAACTGGCTCGAAAACACAGTTCTGGCTCATTTCCCTGTCACAAATAAACAACGATTTCCATATTAGATATAATCAATGGATGCGTCACTTTAATACGGATGGGAATGAATACCATCGTGCTGTGCTAACTTCAATTCATTCAGTTTGGACTATCGACCTTCGCCTTCCAAGTTTTCAAATTCTCCTTTATAGAAAACGTTGTAATGCCGCTCAATGGTGTATTTTCTTTTTCCCGATAGGACACGATTGCATATTAAGCATTTAGAATCCGATCCATGAACAATAAAAAAAACAGATTCTCTCACTCCGGTTTAAATACTGGTTCAGTGATTTTTTGCTTTTTCGGAATGTGCGCCATGTTATGCGAGAGACGAAAAACAAACAAGTATTAGTAGCAAAAGAAATAATGCCGCATTTAATGGAATCGTCCCCTGAAGTCAGGCAACACTGCTTAGGTAAACTATACCCACTCCCCTCCTGAATTTTGGACTCTCTCTTCGGCTTTGCCCGTGTGCTTTGCCCGCGAGCATTTTATGTTGTTCGCAGGCGACGTGCACGATTTGGACGGCCCTGAGCTAACCAATCGGTGTAATCGGGATTTTCGGTCACCAGATAACACCTGGAGAGTTCGTCCGCAATACGGTTCAGATTTCCTTGCTGGTAGATTATTTCGAAGTCGAAAGATTGTAATCATAAATTCCACCGGGCCACCCTCCCATGATGTTCCCTAAAGTTCAACATCCATTTGAGGGATTGCGCATCACAAAACACTATAAAATGGGTGCCGTCGATATAAGGGCAGAATGTCTCAATAGAGTGAAGAATGGCAAGGCATTCCCACTCTATAGCCTGTATTGACTATCGGCTTCTATCAGGGTGCGGCTGCAGTACGCTATGATATGACGGCGTCCCTCATACATTTGTGCCAGCATTCCTCCTATGGCCTTTTTAGAAGCGTCAGTATGGACTTTGAAGGGGAGCTCGAAATTGGGTTGGGCCAATACTGGGAGCGACGTCAGTAACTGTTTGATTCTTGCGAAAGCATCTTCACATTCTGCTGGCCATGCCCAAGGTATCCCCTTATGCGTTAGATGTCCTAATAGCCAGTTTTTATCTCGCTCAGGTTTGGGATGAAGGAATGATAATATTGTATCATCCCTATAAAGCGGCGGATCTGTTCGATGTTATATGGGCGTGGATAGTTTAGGATGGGCTCTATGTTCTTTGAACTCGGACGCAGACCATCTGCATCAACCCGATATCCAAGGAATTGTACTTCAGTCCGGAAGAAAGAGGACTTATCAAAGGTAGCTTTGAGATTGTATTTTAGTAGACGGGGAAATATCAAATCAAGGACCCGGTAATGAGATGTTCGGTCGACGGTCGCAACGATAATGTCGTCGACGTAGTGAAAGCATTCCGGCTCTACAGTCGGGTCCAGAGCCTGATCCATAAGGGCCTGAAATGCTTGGGCGGCGTTTTTGATTCCAAAGGGCGTGACTTGGTAACGGAACGTTCCCAGCCCCGGAACCATAAACGCCGTCTTCTCTCGTGATTCGGGAGATAACTCTACTTGCCAATAGGCACGCTGAAGATCGAGGGTAGAGAATACTTTGGCTCTGCTAATTTTGCACAGGATATGCTCCGATGGTAGTGGAAAATAGCTCATGGGCAGAGTGATGTTATTGAGCATGAGCGCATCTAACACGAATCGCGATTCCTTGGATTTATCTTTGTGAACTAGAAAGTATGGTAGCGATCATACTGACTCGCAGCGCTGGACTACCCCTTGTTTTTCCATATCTTGAACCAGTTGTCGGATGATATGCAATTTTGCAGGGGTGTAATAGTAGGGTCTTACGCGAAGTGGCTTCGAATCTCCGGTGTCTATGACATGTTGGTAATTGGGAAATTTCCCTGTGATCTGACTCATTAGAAACTTGTTTTTATCCAAGAAGTCATGTTCCGTGGTCGAAGGTCGTCCTACTTCACCGACGTTCGAGCACTCGTCTGGAAACATTAGACTCGGAACAGTCAATCTTAGTTCCTAAGTTTGCAACAGGTCCATGCCCACTAATCCGTCACAGGATAGCCCCGAAAAAAACCCCACCATCTCCAATGCAGCGGATTACATCTTTTCCCATCGAAATAGGTAAGCATCGCGTGGATCGTAGTCCGTAATTCCCTTTGGCGGCCATCGACAACTTTAACGATTTTTGGGGCCAATTGATACTCTTTCACCTCCTCAATCTTGTCTGCTATTGTTTCATTTATCAAAGATACACTGGCTCCCGTATCGATTAGGACCTCGACTGTCCTTCCTCCCCACCCCGCAGGAATCTTCCACAATCCATTTGTGGGCGGATGAATCTCGATGACCCGCTGTCCTAAGGGTATTGGTTCGTGTCATCTCAGCACTTTGAACTGAGGTAGATCCCCTTTAGAGTCTCTTTCATTGCTCTCACTGTCCTTCCTATCAATAAAATCTTAAATACTTTCTTCTTTGGCATCAAGGTAGTTTAATCTATTGGTCATTCCCCTACGTCGATAGAAATAGCGAGTTTTGTAAGTCTTGGCCGTCACATTAAAATTTGACGGTTCTAGCACTTCCTCCGTACAGGAAGTCGCCACAGTCCGACAACTATACTGTTCTCCAAGATCCTCCCGATTCCCCTTTCGCTTCTTCGTATCGATAACATGGTTATTCCCTCCTTCGAACTCTTCAGGGGAGTCGTTTCTCTTCCTTTTGACTCTCTCAATCGCCTCCCACTCGTTGGCAAGGTCCTTTACTCTCCGTAGGTCACGGAACTCCGAACGTCTTATCTTCGATTTTATTTCTTGATGCATATTGTCGTAAATTAATATTAACAGTTCCTCTGCAGGGAGGCGCCATCGCAATTGTCTATTTCGGCGGTCCATCTCGAAAACAAAAACGTTGAAATTTTTCTCGGTTTTTTGATGACGTTCGAACATCATCTTTTTTCGGTCATTTCGTTTTGTTCTTTCCCGAATTGTTTTTTCATCCATACCGTGCTTGCAGCCCAGTCAGGCAGGTCTCGTAAGGCTGTAGCCACCCAGGCTCCCATTCCGTCAGGCACGAGCAATGGGACCACTTGCTTCAAAGATTCGTCTATGCCGAGTACTATGGCTTTGGTTTCCAAATTTGACAGGTAGTTGCTTATATGTGACGTGGATCGTAGGGCGACACACCCAAAATGTCTCGTATTTGGTTGGGAGTCTTTTGTCTCGGCTCCGCCATTCGAGCTAGCACGCCGGTCTGATATTGTAAAGTTCGGTTTATTTCTTTTACGATATGGTGACCCACCCCCAATGAACACTGTACAAGGTACCCACTGACAAAGTTGTCGAGATCATAGGTTTTCCAAATTTCGATTTCTGGAGTGGTTTGGCGCAAACGTTGTGAGCGTTCGATTTCCCTTCGTAGACGCATGATCCGTCTAGGGTGGTCGTCGTCTATTTCCAACTCTAGTCACCAGCACACGAGAAGAACTGCCTCTTTGCTCAACAAGGTGATTGGTACTCTTCGTTGTACCAAAGCCGCCAATTCTTTATCTATCTCCTTGATAACTGGTCGATCCATTTTTCGTGGGTTTCAGAGAACTTCAGTACTTCCCGTTGACGAAATTATTCTCGATGTATTTTGTCTCAGCTGCCTTATCTCTTCTGATTCATAGGGTGCGGGCTGTGTGGTGTTAATTGTCCGTAGCGAATCCAAAAAAAAAACTGTTTGTAGCAGACAGGTAAAATACGAGTAAAAGACCCCAGAGCTAGGGCCAACATAACCATAATATTGTTAGCGAAAAGTATTGTCACAAATAGAGGGCTTCAATTGTCTATAATCAGTATTGTTCGTTAAAATTTCTTCATTTCTAAGATAAAATGCAATATTTGTTAATTCTGAGATTAGGTTCAGTTTTCGGGCAGATTACGTCCGATGAAAGTCGTCTCTCCAGGTCAAAATCTCTTAACTAGGATTAATTATTGTTTGGGTCGATAACATGAATAGATTTCAGATAGGGGTCATCAAAGTTCTCAGTCGAAGAGGGAGTTTGGAGCAAACTATTCTCTGGTAAATATAATCTAACAGAACCAGCTGATACTGGTAGCAAGGAATTACACGGGGGAGGAGGAGAGTTAGCTATTTCGCGTCTTACATTCACTCAGGAGTGGAAGGGATTCGGGGAGAATTATTAGTAAACAAGGGAGCCGCGGTCATCCCTAACGCAAAACTTCGAAGGGACATCTCTCATTTCAATTGTGGTCTAATCTTCACCATCTCTAAGGTAAGACTTTAATTTTACTTTTAATCCTTTCCTTATCAAAACGATCCTAATTCATTAATTGAGTTTTTAATATTATTAGATCTCTTTCAGGTCGCGTCTTTTCGGACACACTTAATCAGGTAAGTAGTCTAATGGGTTTACTCTGGTAGATCGGTCTTACGTCTCAATTTTGCGGGGCCCACCATAAACAAAGTTAAACGTTTTACCTGGACAGCGTCTATCTTGATTGAAAGAATCGATCATAAAGTCACTAGTCCAAAATAAACTCACCGATGTTCGAATCAAACTCCAAAATAAACGAAATACAGTTGGAATGCCATGCTGAAAACGCCTTTCACTTTCAATACTTCTAAGGGAAAAATCACATTAATTCAAATGTCGTCTATAATTCAATTAGAAAGGGCCCAATGAAAAATGTACTTAGCTGGTTTTCCTTGAAAATGGTAGTTAATGGTCGTTAAAACTTTCATTAGCGTTCGTGAAATCACCGATAAATAAGTCACTCAGCTTGTTTGTACCGGAATATGTTAAAACCTCGGAAAAGGCGGACTGTTCGTTGCGGTTCTGATTCGTCTCCTTTTCCTTTCCCCTAATTTTTTTGAGTATCTCACTCGATCGTCGTCGAGCGAACAGAAAATTATTTATTCGTCCGCTATTTTTTTACATTTACGTCCGGCTTCCACACCTATTCGTTTTTCTCACAACTTATCCTCTTTCATTGTTATCGTTACTACTCCCGACTTCTTATTGTAAATAAATTCCACTCATTGTATTAACGTATCAGCCTTTTCATTGTGTAAACGCTTATAACCGTTAAATCTCTTTGTTTAAAAGCCACATTTTTTATCGTCTTAAATTCCTTTTCCACTCACACATTATTAAGAAAACAAATTTTTCTACATATTGTCGACTACTAGGGGCGTTACAATACCTAAATACCACAAAGATCACTTGGGCCAATTACCTGTAACTCCCAGCCCCGTAATTCCGACCCCAGTGGGCCAATCAAACCAAACTTATTATTGAAGGTACTCATGCCCATAGTAAGCTGCATTCTGAATATCAACCTTCTACCTCAAAAATTGCAGAAATTATGAAGGGGACAGACGGACATTGTGAAGCCAAAATCTAGCTCCATCCTGCCGCTATGATGATGTAACAATGTATTTATTGCGTTTCATTGCGGGAGCCTTCAGGTTACATTTCTTCTAGTGTTGAAGGCTATGGTACGGCAATCCTTTTTTCGCTCCGCCCGCAGATGCTTATAAGTAGAACAAGAGTCACGTGAGTTGTCAGCCATTGTTGGCCCAAACGTAGCGATAGGTACCATTGAAATGCATGCAGAGGATGCAATTTCGATTAGATTTTTAATGAAATATTATTATTATTATTATTATTATTATTATTATTATTATTATTATTGTTTGGGGACGATCAAGTCCGGAAGCCAGTCCCAGAGGCGGACCCAAGAGAGGGCCAGGACCAAGGGCTCAAATGCAAGGGAGGGAAAGTTACGCGCTCATTGGAGTTTTGATGTTTGGGTGTGAGAATTTCCTTAGTATGTGACCGGTGTTTAGAATTGTGGCTTTCTGTAAGATTTTGTATAAATGTGGGTTTAAATTTAATGTTGACAGGCTTTTGTGTAGCGAATGTGGAATAACCCCAGTGTCAGAAAGAAAGATAGGAAAAATGTGTATTCTGTTAATTCCCCAAAGGCGTTTTATTTCGTGTGCAATATCCGTATATTTAGTGATTTGTCAGTGTATGTCTTTTGTAAATTGTGTGTGTTGGGGATGGAGATATCAATTATGTAAGTCACTTTGTTTTGCTTATCTACTAGTGTAATGTCTGGTCTGTTATGACGGATAGTTTTGTCAGTGATTATAGCTCTGTCAAAATATAGCTTATGTGTGGTGTTCTCTAAGACAGTGTCGGGGATATATTTATAATATGGAGTATGAATGTCCCTTAGCTTGTGTATCTTAGCTAGATGTTGATGTATGATGTTGGCTACCTGTCTGTGTAAATAATCTGTCTGCGTGAGTATTTTGCAACTGGATATGACGTGTTGGATGGTTTCCTCTGCGATATGGCATTTCCTGCAAGACCCATCAGTGGAATCCTTGATAATATGTTTTCTGTAGTTTTTAGTGTTAATAACCTGGTCTTGTATGGCAATCATAGTTCCTTCAGTTTCCCCAAAGAGACACCCTTCACTCTATCAAAAGTTCGACGCTTTTTTTCGAAGTGCGGCTGGTTGAGGTCAGAAGGATGTCTACCGTGGTGTTGCTTTCCGAGCCCTGATTGAAGTTTGTCATGTTGTAGGAATGTTATGGGTTTGCAGGCTGTTCAGATTCAAAGGTGTGTATTTTGTATCAGCCATGCGGGCTGCTTTGTGTAATGGTGATGTGTGTTGTTTAGAGTAAAAGAATTTTCTGAGTGACTAGTCTGTTTCTGGTGTAGATCTATTATATCAATAAGACCTCTGCCTCCCTCTGAACGAGGCAGGGTGAGTCTTTCAACAACTGCGTGTGAATGGTGCTTTCTGTGCTTTGTAAGCAGTTTACGTTGTTTCCTTTCAAGTCCCTCATGATCTGTGTGTGTCCACTGTATGACTCCACAGGAGTAGAAGAGTATTTACATGGCATAAGTATTTACGGCCTTGATTACATTTCTGGAATTTAAATGTGTATTGCCTCTAGCCTATGAAGATATTGTTTAGTGAGTGTATTCTTTGTGTTTGTGCTCCAGAAGCTTGGCTTGTTTAAATCCTAGATATTTGTAAAATTCGTCATTTTCCATAGCAGCAATGTGATCTCATTTCTGATGTGAAGCCCCCTTCCCTGAGTACTCCATTTTCAATGTGAATGGTTTTGCTTTTGTCCAACCCAAGGTGCATGTGTTTGTCTTTTGAAAAAGTTTGTGTAATTGGTGCAATTGTGTTTGTGTGGAGGCGTAGATTTTCATGTCTTCCATATAGAGTAAGTGTGAAAGCGTGTAGTGGCAGCTTTTATCGTGTTTAATCGGTAGCCGTAAATTGTGCTGTTCAGTCTTTTTGAAAGTGCATTTAGTGCAAGGCAAAACCAGAGTGGGCTCAGTGAGTTACCCTGGAAGATGCCCCGGTTTATCTGTATTTTGTCAGTCGTGATGGTTTCACTGTTGAGTGAGGTGTAGTGTAGATTTCCAATGCAGCATTGTACTTTATAAAAATGTGATAAGTGTAGGGTTTATTTTATATAGTCGTAGTGTATATGAAAGCCATGAGTGTGGGACACTATGAAAGGCCTTTTCGTAATCAATTTAGGCTGGATGGAGGTGTCAATGTTTATTGTAAGTTTGCCTTAGGACCACACTGTCTATCAGGAGTTGCTCTTTACAACCCATGTGATTTCTACGGCATCCCTTTTGCTGCTCAGTGAGAATGTTGTTTGTATCTGTGTGTATAAATTTTGTTTGTGATACAGGCAGTTACTATTTTGTAAAATGTACGCAGGCATGTGATAGGTCTATATTGCGTGAGATCCGTAGTGTTATGTGAATTTGGTACCATGTATGTTATTCCTTGTGTGAGGAAATGTGGCAAAGTCTGTGGTGTTTGCAAAGTGTTGGAGATCTATTTTGCAAGGGTCAGATGCAAACAGGTGAAGCGATTATACCTGAAGTTCTGAATCCTATCTACACTTGGAGCCTTCCAATTGTGAGTTGGTTTAGTGACTTGTTAGAGTTCATCTGCTGTTATGTCAGTATAAGGCATGTTTAGTAGTGTTGATGCTAATTGCTCTTCTTCCCTGATCCAGCTAGCTTCCCTATTATGTTCAACTGAGACAGACCAAAGTGACGACCAATAATGTTGGAGTACTGTTTGTGTTGGCAGACTAATGTTTTTTGTATATATATAATCGTTGTTTAACTGTTTATAGAATGTCTTCTCTTTGTTTGTGAATAACTTGTTCTGCTGTTTGCGCTTAGTGCATGTTTTGTATCTCTTCAGGCGTTGTGTTTTTGCAGCTAACTTTTTTAATGTGTCCATATATTCTGTAATGTGGTGATTGTGCTGCTCATGTCTGGTGTGTGTTTTAATTTTCTTAAATAATTGTCTGAGGCGTTTGTTCTGCTTTGATGAACTGTTGTTTTTAGTGTACTGTGTAAGTCTACCTAACTGCTTGCAGATTTCTTCAATCTCAGACTCAATCCGTTTTTGCTACTTAGGTTTCTGTTGGGTGTTTAATTTTTTTGTGTGTTAATGGATTGGTTTCCTATCCAGTGTGGATATAACTGTAAGAGCCCCAGTGAAAATAAGTAGGTGGATGTATTCTAAAGATAGGTTTTCTTCAATGTACTGTGGTAAGATATATGCGTTCATGTAAGATAAAATTTCCCCAGTTTTGCTGTTTATATTATTTTAGGTATACCTGGTCTTTGTGTTGGATATGTTCCTGTGTAAACTGTAAAGTTTCTTTGTAGGGCATCAGTATTAATATTGTTCTAGATTAATATCATGGTGAAGTTCATTTTTGTGTGTGTGTGTTCTTCAAGTTCAATAGTGATGTCAGTATTAGCGTTTTAATTTGTGTGTTGGGTGTCGGTTTGTGTAGATGGCACGTGTTCTTGTAGCTGTTATGCAACTTGTTGCTTTACTTTCTGTAGCGTGGGTAAGGGTATTAAATTTTTCATAACAATTATGCGACGCTGATCTGGAATGCATTGTTCAGTCACTGTGAAGTGAGGATATGTCTCTTTGAAAGTGTTATATAAGCGTTGTCTGTAAGCTGTAGTGTCAGTTTCCAATTTAGTGACTGCGTAATAGGCTCGCATAATAAAATGGTTTGTCATTGGTCCATTTCATGCGTTGGCGTGGCTTGCCTACCTTAGTGGTCGAGGGCAAAGAAGCTCTTGAAACACTAGGGACAGGTTGTGGCATTGCAGTAGCCGAACAGGGGTTGGTGCCACTAGTGGCCCTGGGAAATTATGGCATACTTTACGAACGTGAGCCTCTGCCTAACCCACCAGCGCGGACCTTGGTAACCCGGGTGACGTCTGAGCCGGTATCAGATACCGCACTAGCACTAATCATTGTGATCACCAATAATAGGTAGTACTGTTAGCTATCTCCATCATCAGCAGGCCCTTGGCCGATGTGATCAGCTCATCAGCCCTACTGGGTCATCTGGACCCTGAAAATTATTCTAAGGGAAGAGTAGATCAGACCTGTTGATCAGGGCCATCTCCCTAGATGTTGCCTCCCTCGTATTATTATTATTAATCTTGAGCACTACAAAAGGAGTAAAAAATTTCACTTAAAAGTCATGCAATCAAAATATACATTCAACATAAAATTTTGCAGAAAAAGGCAAAGAAATCCGATTAGGAATTATTAAAAAAGTGATTCACGCGGCGCTTAAAATCAGCGCATGTTGTCATACATTTATAGGAAGTACGCGCACAGACAGTTGAACGTATCTGCTACGGTGAATCATTCCACATGGCAACGGCGCTATAAGGAAAATGTTTAGCTTCATCTTGTCAGGAACTAGAAAACTACAAAAAATGATATCCAGGATGTGCGTGGGTCTGCGATGCGTGAGGAAACTTCTAAAGGTGAGCGGATGCTCAAGAATACCTTCAACAAGAGGATTGGGATGATCCTTAATCTTTAGAAGCAGCTTTTTCAGCAATTCCTAGACGTGATTTCTAATGAGAGGTATATCAAAATCGTCGGCAGAGGAATTACTTCTTGCGACGTACTTATCGAGTTGGGCATTGGTCCTCCAGGTGACGTTTTGGAAGGTTTGGAGGTCCTGCCATCTGGACTTACATATTGTTGCCCAGGCAGGCATACATTAAAGCAAGATCTTTCGGATTACCATCCTGTTTAACAATGGTTTGCAGTCCAATCCAAGGTCGCTGTTTCGCCCCAGAAGAGCTACCAAACCGAATTTTGCCGCCTTTGCCTTTTTGATGGCGTAGGAGACATGGTCGCCCCAATTTAGCTTGGCATCTATTACCACTCCGAGGTAATTGTATTGTTTTACCCATTCGAGCTCTTTACCAGAAAGGAAGAGAGAACTAGTGGTTTTCGAAGTTTCTTCGTAATGAACATCGCCTTGCATTTGTCAACATTTAGATTGAGACTCCACTTAGCAAACCATTTCTCGCACTGATGTAAGGCATTTTGCAACCGAGATATGACATGAGCGGGAACGCGCTCAGCAGTCGTGGTGGACGCGTCGTCAGCGAACAGATTAAGATTACAGCTTGCACTTTGTAAAGGTTGGGAAGTCATGGATGAAAAGGTTGAAGATTGCAGGGCGTAGGACAGAGCCATGGGGAACACCAGCGTCGTGAAGATTACAGCTTGCACTTTGTAAAGGTTGGGAAGTCATGGATAAAAAGGTTGAAGAGTGCAGGGTGTAGGACAGAGCCATGTAGAACATCAGCTTTGACGCCACAAGGGCTTGACATGGAGCAACCAACCTTGACACGAAATATCCTGTTCGACAGAAAGGATTTAATCAAGGCAATAAGATCGTCCAGAAATCCTCAAGTAATCATTATATATATCAGCCCTTTGTGGCAAACCAAAAACACATCAAAAGCTTTTCGGACATCCAAAAACATAAAACCACCATATTTAGCGCAGTTAAGAGGAGTGTTAAGATCTGCAACAAGCCTCCAGATCTGGAGTTGGCAGGAGTGACCTGGGCGAAAGCCTAATTGCTCTGCACGAACAAGATTGTTAGCCACACAGAAGTCGTTAAACCTCGTTCAAAGATAGGGTTAAGACCAGGCTTTGGTATGGTAACGATAACAGACTCTTTCCGCTTGACACGAAAGTAACCATGTTTCCACCAGTGATTCCATGGCCCTGATAATAGTCGAGACAACATTAAGACACAAATTCTTGAGGGTACTATTTGTGATGGAATCAATACCTGCTGCTTTCCTGGTTTTACGATGCTTGATGACATCGGAGATTTCGTGAACATCAATAATGTCCTCACAGGTAGAAAGACAATGAGTGAGCTCATAAGTGATACCTCCATCGTTGACAAGACGAATATCTGTGAAATTATCCGGGTTGTCCTCACTAGGAGTGGTAAATTGTTTACCAGGGAGTCGGCAATCAGTTGAGCCTTATCTTGATCACTGGTGACAGAATTGCCATCTGTGGTAAGTAGCGGCGGCAAATTGATGAGTTTGTTTCCTTTTAGAGCCCTTACCGTACCCCAGAGCGAGTTGTCCTGGACTGACAGGGACTTTAGCTTTTCGCTCCATCTTTGATTACGTAAAGATTTAACCTCATCCTAGACCTTGAGAGCTAGCCCGTTGTATTTCGCCATGAAAAAGGGAAGTCGCTTACGCTGCCATAACCTTCTGTAGGAATTCCTTTCAAGTATGAGACGCCTGATGTAAGTAGAGAGGATGTTCAGGCCGCTTTCGATCAGCACTGGAGGCACTGGAAGTTGTAGCATCATTGATAACACGAATATTAAAACTGATATTTGTATTTATATCTTCGTTGTCAATAACCTCCTTATATGGAATGCTATTTTCTCTAAGGATAACCCTGAAGAGTTCCCAGTTTTGCTTGGATGAAGCCCAATCTTCACATCGATATTAAGCCCTCAGAGATAAGCATCACTGGACAGTGGTCAGAGGATAAGTCGCCGGCTGTGAATATATTATAAGGCTTGAAGAATTTTTTAAGAACTACAACGTCCAGCACGTCAGGAGAGTGTCGTAGTAGTACGTGTTATCAAGCGGTCCAGCAACGAAGGTGTCAATCTCGTTTAGAGTATATCCATAGACGATATTGCCAATTTGGTTAGAGCATTTGGAATTCCACGCGGGGTGCTTAGTATTAAGCCTCCTGCCATACCCACTGGAACGGGCCCAGACAGCAGCTCATTAAGGGTAAAAACCAAATTTTACATACAGGTTTGCTGCTGATGACAACACATTTTAGCAATTTTTTTCCTTCCAATTTCGGGTTTTTTTTCCCAAAAAAAAATTTAAATAGATTCATATTTCCTGCATGTCTATGGAGTTTTGTTTGGGTGGAGTAATTTGTGACATCAGAATTTGTTTTGCAATAAGATTGTTTCTTCTAAGTGATAAAACTTATACTTTTATAACCTGTCAAACGTTACTCTTACTTGATTCATACTGAAGATGGCTACTTATAGCTGAAATGTATATATATGATGATTAAAAACTCGTTTTGTGGAAAAGTGGTGACCGACTTCTTCTCTCTATCTACAAGTATCTACAGATCACCAAGTTCAGTCAATTATATTATTTGTTATATATTTTTTGTTATTGCAACTTGGAAGTAAGTTATAAGATGAAATTTAACACACAACTGTGTAATACTATCATAATAATGGAAAAAATCCAAAACTGGAAGTAAGGCTCTCAAAAAACAAAGAAATTAATAATCTCTGTATATGAAACAGTCTATACATATAAATGTTCATCGATCTCCTTCGCTATAATGATCGGCCTCGATGGCTCAGTGGTTGCGTGATCGCCTCTGATGCCCGAGGATGCGGGTTCGACCATGGCCGAGGACAACGAGGCTTTTTTCAGGGGAAAAATCCTGAGATCACGCACTTCCTTCCGCTGCACATTAAGAACTCTTGCGAGGCGAAATTTGCGGCCCCTATAACGCCATCCTGAAATGACCATGCGAAAAGGACGTTAATACCAAACAAACCAACCAACCTTTTTTAAAATGAAGCATAAAATTTCTAGCTCCCGATAGGGCGGGAACACTACTGAAAAGTTCCGCAACTGCAACTGCAGCACCGCTATATCCGGAGTTTGAAACTTTATTTTCAATTTCAATGAAAGACCTCACGATCGGCCCTAGTTAACACCACCTAAAAATAAGACCTTCGCACGGACACGTCATACATTGTTGCATCATCTAAATAGGGCATTGTTATTCGTATTTCTACCAATAATAAGCCCTGAAATTGCACTTCTTATGGTGATGTAACAATGTATGACGGTTTCCGTGTAGAGGCTTTCTCTTTAGGAGGTGTTGCCCTAGTGCGACCTATGCGGCACCTGGCACGTTGTTTCCAACGAACGAAAAACTACCGATTGCTAAAATCTAAGATGGAAACATTGTTGCTTCCATGGTGGAAAGAAAACAAGGTGTGTGCCAATGACGTATATTAAAGATACTCCGAATCCTATTGTTGTAACTTGAAGCAAATTGGGAAGCTCCATGCCCAGAACTGTCATGGCTGAAAGTGAGTGAAGATAATGCAAAACACATGGCTAAACACGAGAGTAGCTGATTAATAATTCTTTCACACGCCGATCACGGAGTGATAAGTTTATCTTTTCGTTTACTTTGTATTTGAAGTATTTTATTATATTTTATAAACAATTTTTCGATCATGGTTTCAATTTCAATTTCGTTTCGATTGTCTTTCAGTAACGTATTTTCATTTTAGTTACGTATTTTTTATTTATTTTTGTGGAAAATGATTCCTGGTCCTTTTTCTTGTCTGTTTGTACAGTTGTACGCAGAACAACTTTGAATAATGGTTTTGAATTAATAATTCCTTGGGTCCAAAATCTTCAAAAACAAAGCAGCCAGACAGCTAATTACTCCACGGCTCACTCCTGCCCAGAACTATCATGGCTCAATTTGCTTCACTTTTTGCCGCTGTTAACAATAGGATTCGGAGTCTATCTTTAATATACGTCATTGGTGTGTGCAATTTGATTCATGCGCATGTCGTGACGTCATGTGGATTGCACGGCCGTTGTAAAAAGACACGCGGGCTATGTATCACTCGTATAAAATTTAATATTAAAATGTATTTAATTTTAATAATCATTTTCTGCTAAATGCAAGACTTCCTTTATGCATACTTAATACCTAATAGTTAGTAAGCATATCTAATAGTTAGTAAGTATTTAAGTATTACCTATGTTGTTTCTAATTGGTTAGGATGGCAATGACAGCACATTTTGCAATCCACATGACATCATGCGCGAAGCTATTCATAATTAAGAATCTAATTGCACATACATTGTTTTCTTTCCACCATTGCCAGGGTCTATGGAAGTAAATGGTCGTTCAACTCCACTGAAAAATGAAGCTAAAGTTTCTAACTCCCGATAGGGCGGGAATTCTATTCAAAAATGGCGCTGCATGTATAATAGCACCTTCAGTGCATGCAGCGCCGACTACTGTGAGTAAAAATATTAGTTTCATTTTCAGTTTCAATGCAGCCGGAATTATTGACATACTATAATTACTACTGCCAAAATTAGTGTATTCTACATATTGATAAACTTGTAAATAATTGATAAACCAATTGTAGAATACATTACTAAGCTCACTATTAATTTTGGGTATCAACAATATAAGTAAAATAACTACAAATTATGAAATTCAGATCACGCTAGGTGCCGCATACATCGCCGAAAGTGTATTCAGCCTATGCGGCTCCTTGCGTGATCTAAATTCCCTAGCTTCCCTTAACAATGGAAAATGACGGGAGTTGAAAGACCATTTTCTTCTATAGACCCTGACCATGGTTGCTTCGACCAAGAAGATCACATGGCTTTTCAATGCCAGGGCTACGATGCTCGCTTAATGATTCACGTTTTAATGGGAATAGTTAGAAAAAGTAATAAATAAATAAATAAATAAATAAGCATCAGTGTTATTTCTTTTTTATATTGAAATCTCTGCGGAGATGTAAGAAATTCTGCTAAAACAAATAAGAGAATATAACTAAATGGGCGTGCAGCTGCTCAAGCTTTTGCTAAAAAGTTGATCTCTTTCTCTAACGAGCTAGTAACTGGAGAAAATTTATTTTTCTTATGGTCATTTATATAAACATATCAGGAAATTATAAAGATCTAAACTGATTGTGTGAGAGGGAAGTCCTTGCTGCTGAGACTGATACTGTCCATAAAAACAACCATATTTAGTTCTGTGACTGAATAAAACTCTATTGAAACCAATGACGCATATTAAAGATAGACTCTGAAGCAATTGTTATTACTTGAAGGAAATTGGGAAGCTCCATGCCCAGAACTGTCATGGCCGAAAGTGAGTGAAGATGATGCAAAAGACATGGCTAAACATGAGAGTAGCTGATTAATAATTCTTTCACACGCGGATCATGGAGTGATAAGTTTATCTTTTCGTTTACTTTGTATTTGAAGTATTTTATTATATTTTATAAGCAATTTTTCGATCATGGTTTCAATTTCGTTTCGATCGTCTTTCAGTTATGTATTTTAATTTAGTTACGTATTTTTGATTTATGCTTGTGGAAAATGATTCCTGATCCTTTTTTCGTGTCTGTTTGTACGGTTGTACTCAGAACAACTTTGAGGAATGGTTTTGAATTAATTATTTCTCGGGCCCAAAATCTTCAAAAATAAAGCAGCCAGTCAGCTAGTTACTCCACGGCTCACTCCTATCCAGAACTGTCATGGCTCAATTTGCTTCACTTTTTGCCGCTGTTAACAATAGGATTCGGAGTCTATCTTTAATATAAGTCATTGATTGAAACGGTTATAAAATGGCATCAAACAATGCTGATACAAACAACGTTTATGTAACCGTGACAACATAGCGATGACACTAGCCGATTAGAATATCCAGGCTGCCGAGATTATACACTATCTTTCCAAAAGTAATCGGGCACTTTCGATTTTAGACGTTTGTTGAATATTTAGAAAAATATTTGACGAACTATCCTGAAACTTCAAGAGTGTAAAGAGCATGTTACACCTCAAAGATTTCAGCGAAGGTTTTATTCCGAAGGTAAATAGGGGACCAGCAAGAAATTGAACAAAAAATATATTTTTTGGGATCATCCTGTAAAAATAATGCTTGGAATGCATTGTAGCTGTAGCGTATGCTGAAAAGGGTTCTTTTAAATATGTGTTCAATTGCATGAGAATAGCACGGTATAGTCGTGGAGATATAAGTTTTTGTTCATAACCTGCAGAGTTTTCAAGATACTTGCAATTCCATTTTCAAGATACTTGACAAACTACAGTAGAGACAATACCCTGCAATCAGAATATAAAAAAGGCTGTAAATATTGATGAAATATGAACATTTTTACTATATAATGTTTAACTGCACATGCAAGATGTCTCGTTTTGTTGATACTGGTGTCAGAACCAAAACATTTTCGCCGATATCTTTCTGAATATTCATGATATTTGCTTGGACTTTTTATAAGTGTAGCGCTATACATTTGGCAAATAAATTATGCAAAAGACATTTTGGCAACGCTTGCACATGCGTAGTTAAACATTATTTAGTAAAAATGCTCATATTTCATGAAGTATTTAACATTTTTATATGCTGATTGCAGGTTTTTGTCTCTACTTTCGTTTGTGAAGTTTCCTGAAAATGGAATTGCATTAGGTTTAAAATCCTGCGTGTTATAAACAAAACACTTACGAAAACATTTCGACTTTTTTTAAAGAAACCTTTATACCTCCATTAATATATGTGCTATTCTCATACAATCAAACACAGGTAAGTAACAGAAGTCGCATAAGCTACAGCTACAATGCATTTCAAGCATTATTTTCTACAGCGTGATCCCAAACTTAATTATCCTCTATTTGTCTTAGGAAAAAAACGTTAGCTGGCTGAAATACATGATGTGTAACATGGTCTTTACTCCGCTGAAGTTTCAGAATAATTCGTCATGTATTTTTCTAGATATTTGACAAAACATCTCAAATCGAAAGTGTTCAATTACTTTTAGGCAGATAGTGCAGATATCTCTGACGAAATATATTTTTTGAATCGTAGCCTACAAAAGGATAAGATTTTTTAGTCTTTTGTTGGGATTCGATTGTTGGATTTTAACAATCAGTGTTTTGTCATTTGTTGGAAACAATAAAGGTTGTATTGTTGTTCGTCCCTGTGGAAACGAGTATGGATCAGGTAGAGTTAGCATTTTATATACAGGGTGTCCATAAACTCTGGTAACATGCAGATATCTCAAAAGCTTCCGGATAGGCGAGATCTCATAAGTGTGTTTTATAGGTAATAGAGGGGTGGGGAATTCATTGCCGCACTCTAATTTGACTTTGACCCCCAAATTTAAGGTCATCCATTTGGTAATTCGAAAACTATTAAAGATAGAGAAAATTTTCCGATTGCTGCCCTGTAGATAGCACCATATTAGTCTAAAAACAATTTTTAATTATACTGTTCCCCTTGATTTTGAGAAGGAGTCACTAAAGGAAAAGCTGGGCTAGTCAGGTTGGCTGAGGTTTCTAAGACATTTTAAATGCAGTGAAGCCAACCTAGCCAGCCCAACGTGACCTTGAATGATTCTTTTTCGTCCATTTTCTCAAAATGTTTCAAGGGGAAGGGTGTTGTGACATTCCATGACTGTTTGTGACACGTAGCCCGGCAGAAGTCGTGCCTAACTTTCTCGCTATCTATCTAGTTATTTATTTTTCTTGTATGTAATATGGTGTGCCAATTAGTTCTACTTGTTTTTGTATGAACCTTTATTAATAACTAGACAGGACCCGGCGTTGCCTGAGATAATTACACTTGTAGGTAAACAGAACAATATCAAGAAGTTAAATTTTAACTCGAAATTGGTTAAATAATAACTCAATCAATACAACGGAGAGCGAAGGGACTATTCATTCTAAGAAAAATACGAACAAACAGGAATTCTAAGTGATATACCGGGACTTTATTAATCTCTTGTTGACTTGCCTCAGATTAAAATGATATCCATCTTCACCACCGGAAAACATCACTGGATGCCTTAGATGCAAGTTTTTCTTGCCCTTCACGTAAAAGCTCTTATACCGTCTCACTGTATTCGAAACTCCCGTTGTTCAGATGTTTACAATGCCCATATAGCTTTTTATGTTTTAGTTGCATAGTTTCTCTAACCAATACTCGTTCGTTCTTTTTCTTTTCCCGACACATAAATTTTTTCCAATCGGCTGTACTTTGATAGGGAAGTCAAGAGAGACACGTGTGACTCCTTTTCCTCCTCAATAGACGCTACCTAATTTGTCCTGTTAATGCATCATCATTTTATACTCATTATTAATAATTCTTGGAAATAAACGTTGACTCATCGCATTATCATCTTATCAGTATCCTAAATATTCACATTCATATAGAATATAGTCAAAATGTATTTTTATGAAATGACCTATTTCCACTCTTGTCAATACTCTCTTAAGATGAGCTGGCGTTTCCCGGGATAAATACATACTTGTAATAAACAAAACAATCTAAAAAGTTTAATTATAACTCCTAATTGGTTAAACAATAACTCAATAAATACTACACAGAGCGAAAGGAATACCCATTTTACGAAAAATCCGAAAAACAGGAATTCTAGGTGATTTACCGAGTCTTATTTAAAGTCTTATGGTCTTCCCTTAAGATGGAATAAAACAATGTCCATCTTCACCACCGGGAAACATCACTGGATGCTTTGGACCTAACTTTTTCTTTCCATTTTCTTTTACTTGACGTACTCTTATTTTAGATACACACTTGATGTTGTTGCAATTCCCACTCTGCTCTCGATGTCTTAAAGCAAAACTTGGCCATTCATCACTTTTTGTATTCCAGCGGTCGCCGATTCTTCTATTAACATGCTTTCCATTTGCTCAATACAGCATGGAGCTAAGGGACTCCTTCCTCTGTCGTCTTTCTATTCTTTATCAGTAGTCTGTTAACTCTCCATTATATCCAGTTACTGATCATTTTTAAATATTTTCAAGAAATTGTTAAGTACTAAGAACTCTCAATTCTAAGAGAGGTCTGAATAACAGGAATTCTATGCATTCTTACAAATTGAACCTTATCTACATTGCGCAAACTTAGCCTTGCATTGTTGGTCAAGAGATGTTTCTTGAATTATTACAGTAAACATTCTTAATAAAAATTCGAAAAAATATTTTTTAAAGGCTCACAATGGATGGACCTCTTCAAGGATGCCACTGGTAGTCTAAATAATTTCTTACTCACGTAATCTTACTTTAGGTGTACACGCAACGTTGCTGCACTTCCCTTTCTTCTCTCGATATCTTAAAGCAAAATTGCCCATTTATCACTTTGTGTAGTCTAGCGGTTGCCGATTCTTCTACAGATATGCTTAGCATTTGCTCAATACAGCACGGAGCTAAAGGAGTGCTTCCTCTATCGTCTTTCACTCTTTCTCAATAGTCTGCTAACTCATTATCGCCAGTTACTGATCATTTTAAAAAATTTTCAAGAAATTTTTAAGTACTAAGAAATCTCTTCTCTAAGAAAAGCCGGAAAAACAGGAATCCTATGCATTGTTACAAATTGAAATTTATCTATATTGCACAAATTTGCGTTGCATTGTTGGTCATGATATATATATATATATAAAGAAGGATGTTTGTGGGTGGGTCTGTTTGTATATATATATATATATATATATATATTGTTACGTACCGTTTTTTTTCCGGATTTAATCATCCGTGGGTTTATTAGTTTTTTTAACCCCTTTTAAATTGCCTTTATGTTTTAATTTTTGGCGCTTGGTTTTCTTTTGGGTACCGATGTTTGAGCTCGCGTTAAGCTTCCCTCTCCTTCGTTGTGCGTTTCACGAATGCAGCTGAAACCGATCTTCCTGTTCTTTTCTCGCGGGGGGTTTTTGGGTTCGATTAGTAGTTGTGCGGTGAAAGTCAGTTGTCCTGGACAATTGCTAAGTTTTTCTGACACTTCTAGTTTATTGTTTTGGGAGGTTACTGTGTTCCCCCTCCTTATCTATTTTATAAAGGGTTCACATGACGCGCTCTGTTCGCGTTGGTTAAGAGGTTTTTTTGTCTCATTTGGGTGGTGCTTATTTTAATTAACTTTTCCTCGCGTTAGGGTTTTTCTCTCCTGGATAATTTATCTAATTAATTGTCGCGATTACTGATCCGTTCGGACTAATGTGTAATTGGCGCTATTTTTATTCCTTTTACTTATTTACAATAGAATTATTTACGCGGTTGAAGGATATGTTAAATTTTTGCCTCCCGATGAGTTAAACTATTTAAGTGTCTTATCTAGCTTTGTCTTCGACGTGACAATTTTGACGTTTCATGTTTGTCCGACTGTCGGCCCTTTAGTATTCAAAGGCTTGTTGTACTGCCTTTATCTTCTAATTCTCCCGGTCTTGAGAAGAAAGTAACGTTCTTATAAAACCTTTTTTAATTTATAATTACGATTTAGATCCGTGTCCTTTTTTGATAGAAGGAATGTTGGAATTTACGGTTTATCAGCTTTGTTTGTATGAATAAAAATTTCTTTTTAGATTTCTCCGGAAACTAAATTTTTTTTATTGTTTCCAAATATTATTTTTTTTTCCCTCAGAAAATCGAATGTATATTTTCTAGTTGTATTGTTGGAAGTGCGTGCACGCTTTCTTTTCTCTCCGCTTTTTTTTGTGCAATTGTTGTTTAGTTTATTACGTTGTTATCAGAGGCTTGTCTTCTTAGAGCGTCACGCTGCGCCTTTTTTCCTAGAGGGCGAGTTTCGTGTCTCGTAGCCTCATGTCATTTAAATAATTTTTTGAATTTTTTGGTAGGAAAGAAAGAATGAGATTGGAGGGAGTCTGTTGCGGCTTTTCTTCCCAGATGGTCGAAGAGAGTTCTTAGGCATCTTTAGACTTCATCGATCAACGAAGAGAATGCGCTTGGATCTCGACATGATCATATGGTTCATGCTTGTATAAGCTTTTGCTTAAACTTAGTCGTCTCATCAAATTATGGACATGCACTTTGAAGAGACAAAGTTTTTTTTCTCGGCTTTCGTTGCCGATTTTTCCTCGCATTACTTTCGTTTGGAGTTTTCTACATTAGCCAGATGTCTATCTTTTCTAGAAGTCGTCATGTTTCTTTGCCTTAGTCAGTCTGCCTTAGTCAGTCTTTCTTTGCCTGCCCAGTGTATTGAATTTCTGCCCTTCATCATGTCGATTGAGAGTGTCAAGCCTCATGTGTTGGACGATCTACCGTACTCGTCGGTCCGTCTTTCTGCTATTCGTTTTGACATTACGTTTTAGACTGATAGATTTTTCTATTTTGCAAATTCGTCGTTCTTCTGTGAATTACTTTATGATTCAGGTGACTTTTAACCATGTCTGTTTTATCTTTTGGTTTTATGAACAATTTTTTTATCATTCCTTAATGTTCCGGACTCAAGCTTAGAAATTTTCTTTTTGTTATTGCTGCAATCCTGTTTGTATTTTTATTTTATTCATGGCTTTCTCTCTGTTATCAATTTTTTTTAGATTAACTTAATTTTTTTTCTCTTGTATTTGATTTTACTTTATTTTTTTTGTTTTTCAGGACCTTGCTCTTGTTGATGTCTCCGTTTTTCCCTCTCCAATGTAACCTTTCGTTCCTCGTGCGCCTTTTCCTTGTTCGTCTCCTTCGCTCGGTTATTATTTGTCGTAGTTCATTGTCTTCCGTATATTAATGTTCTATTAGATTGTATTTTTTTGTGTTTTGTTTTTAGGTATTGTTAGGAGGAGGTTCCTGTTCTGTTTCTTTTCATCAATTTTTTAATTTTGTTTCCTGTCTATCTTTACGGAAGTATTAATTATTAATTTTTTTATTTATTTTATTATTTGTATTTTTTTTAATTTTTCTTTTAAACTTTTTTTTATTTCCAATTTTTATTTATCTGACTATGCCTAAAGTCTTGTATTTTCAGTTTATGTGGCTTTCCCTTTAGCCGCGGATGTCTCGAGATGGTTGGTAGTTACCCTTTTATTGCTTCTTATGCCATGCTTCCATCGCTCTACACTGTCTGCCGCTTGATGTCGTCAAGTTTGTTCTTCAGCTTGGCTGCCGTCAGAGTGTAATTTCTTCCCTGATCTGCTTTGAGCTTCTGGACTTCATTGCTTCGGCTGAGTTTCTAATTCTTTTCGACTTGCTAATGTGTACTTTCGCAAGACTTTATTTTGGATTTATCATTCTCGCATAGTCAACCTTTATTGATCAATTTTTTTCTTAAGATTTTTGATGTAATAAAGGAAAATATTTATTTGGATTATTTTTTTTTTATTTTTCCCAACTATTCTTACGGGTCTTAATTTGGGGTTTGGTGTTACGGGTAATTAAGTGGAATTGTTTTAACGCTTTGGTTAGTTTAATAATCTTTTCCCCCTAGTCGTACCTTACTTAATGGATCGTTTTCTGATTCTTTAAGTAAGCGGTTTCGTTTTTTTGTTTATGGGAACCGGGTCTTTATTTCCCTTTTCATCAACTGTTTATTTTAGAGATTAAGGAAGGGTGGTTCTTTCTATTTGGTGTTTTCTCTTTCTGTTTTGGCTGTACGTGTGGGTAATCCGAGAGTATTTTTACTAGCACGTAACAATATATATATATATATATATATAGTTGATCCTTGCATAGTGTTGGTGCATTGCGTGTTGATACCATTGTTGATACCTGTTCTTGCACAAACTTTTCCTTGCATTGTTGGTCATGAGATATATATTGTTGGTCCGTATTGAGTGTGTGTGTGAATTGCGTGTCGATATCAATGTTGATAACTATTATTGCACAAACTTTGCCTTGCATTGTTGGTCATGAAATATTTCTCATTAATATGCCTTGCCATAACGATGAATATCGATTTTTTTATCAATGTTTTTTTTTCGAATTCTGAAGTAAACAGTGACCTCCTTCATGCTTTGAAAGTCAAGTATGCAAAATTTCATCAAGATCGGAATAAAACTGTAGATTTTTATAAGAAACAAACAAACCCACCCACCCATCCACAAACATCCATCTCTATATATATAGAAGATTCATTGTTAGACATTGTTGCTAAAGTAGAATCATTAATGTCTAACAATTGAAATAGGAATCTTAACTGGACACGCCTACTCCAACTTTCCTTGGACAGAGTATAGTTGTTTTTAGCTTTGTAATAAAAACGGCGCCCCAGTTATAGCCGTGTTTGTGCATTGTTATAGTGTTTTCGTGTTGGACGATCGCTGTTGCAACGAAATCTTTGTTGCAGCAGAGTTCGTGTTTGTTGGGGCTGGCATTGTTCTCTCGGAGATTTTCTTTTCCGAGAAGGCAGTGTCAGCCTCCGTCACTAGCGTTGTTATAATGTTTTTGTTTGAGTGAGTTACAGAGGAAGTTTTTTGTTTGGATGGAAGTGCGGTAATTAGCGGGAGTGAGAGCTTGTTGAAGCCTAAATGAATAAAAAAACATCGGCACCAGTCTTAAGCAATGTGTTTTTTTTTTTGAAGAGAAGCCCGAGTTAAAAGCTTCTGATTAAAAGCATTCTCCGAAAAATGTGGTTAACTTGTTGCTTTGTTGTTAAGAGTAATTATTATAGAATTTTAATTTTTAACTTGTTCATCTTATTTGACGCCACGGTTACCGAAAACTTCTGCGGCTTGGCCGCCTATTCACGAGGTAAGCTTGTGCAAGGCGGACGACCTATAGAATCAACAGTGCAATCAAATGACTACAGTGGTGAGTTGTTTTCCTTTTGTTTTTGACGCAGTGGTGGGGGTTGCCAGCGTTCGACGATAGAATATTTTATAGTAACGGCTGACTATCAAGAGAACCCTTTTCTTACATGTGTTCAGCGCCTGCGTGAGTTGAGCTGCCGTGTTTGTGTGGGGTGTCTTTGAACGGATTCCTTCAAGCCTCCTTGAACTGTGTTTTGTTGTGATTTATGTCACTAGAAATGTTGTTGTAGCTTCTTGCTATAGATGATAAGTATAGTATAGGCTGATGTTGTTGCGTTCCCTATAAAGAGGGACATTATTTGCTAAACATGTGTGTGTGGTTGAGGCTGTTGAGTGCTCTGTAGAGCCGTATAGGCTGACACGCGATGACGGAGGTTCTGGCTGCGAACGCTGAGTCTGTGAGCATTTGTGCAGAGGCTAGCGAGCGGGGCGTGTAGAAGAAAAGTTTGCTAAACGAGGTCAAATGCGCGTCACCTTAGAGGGTTTCGGAGATTCCCCCTCGTGTTGCCTTATGGTTCATTAAAAAGGAATCACGCGACGTCATCTGGGACGTTGGTTGTTTTTTAGCTTCTGAAGGGTGGCTCCATTCACCCGGTAAACTTTTGTAGTAATGCTGCGGTGCCCAACCTACTCTAGACAGCAACAGCTTACGCCCCTTAGCAGCTAAACGCAGAGCTAGGGTTGTTCGCCCATTGCAGTCTCACCCTCCTTACAGGAATATAGTTCATAAGTTACAATGGTAAAACTGGCCTTAGAAGTAATTTTGCATAAGGTATGATGTTGTTTACAACCATGTAGTTTAATGTATTGAACGACTGCTAGACTGCACCAAGTGATGAATGACCAAGTTTTTCTAAAGAATATTGTCGCTTTTCGCTGCCCGGTTCGTATCAGGCCTCTGTTATCTGTCGAGAACCCAGAGCACAAAGATGAAGACTGGCATCTACAGTAAAAACAGTTCGTTTTCTGCTGCCCGGTCCACCCAGCCTGTGTATCTAGTTCATTTAAAAGTTGCTCTACCGGTCATTTAGCTTTCTACTTCTGTTATCTTCATTTAGCTTTCCGAATTTAGAATTGGACAGTAATCTGAATCAAGAACATTGTCTTGAGAGAAGCTGTCGAGAAAGGTTGTTCCCAGCTAAAGCAGAAATGTTCAGATTGGAAGAAAGTCTGTCAGTTCTGGCAATGTAAGGCTTTGGGGGATCTGCGCTCACTTCTATTTGAAGTATTGCTTGAACTGAGTCATTGGGAGTTTCCAGAGTTCCATTATGATCTTTGATAAGTGGGATCGTTGCTGGGATCGTTAGCACTGCCCAAATATTATTTATTTTGTTTTGGCTGATGGAGTTTGTTGTTTTTTAAAGAATCTTTTTACATACTGTTTTGAATTTTTTGCTGATATCCAAGAAAATAGGCACCTTCATTTTAAAAATTCCCTTCTGGCCCTATTTCGTTATCAGACTGCGTCTTGGCTGTCTGGGTTCCACCATCATGATTTGGGAGGGGTGGCTCTTGTTGTAGACTTTCCTTTCTGTATTTTATTTTGAAAAGTTTGCTGCAAATTTATAATATCTGGTTTTTGAAAAAACACATGTTATGTGTAGATAAATCATAAGTGCTTGCAGAGTTGAAGTGCGCTGATTAGTTACATTTGGTGATGTGGTGTGCGGAATGAGTGCACATGTTGGTTAAGTGTGCAAAATATTTATTTACTTAGACTGATAAAAACAATAACGCCCAGATAGAACCAGTACGGTTATAGACGGACGAATTAGGTCCCAAACGGGCGCTAAAGAAACAAATACAAATACACAAAATACATTTTTATTAATAAATAATTTAGTTATTTAACACCAGCAACCACACTTTGGCGATAGTGTCCTCAAACAGGCAATGCCCAGGAGGGATTACAAAGTAAATAAAGATGTAATGAAGAAGTTGGATAAAGAAATAAATAAACACATAAATCAGAGAAATGTGATCCACAGTCATTGCAAAATTAAAACACCAAGAACCAAATAGGAGGTAAAATGATACAAATATTAGATTAAATGTATATATATTCCCAAATGTAATTAAGTGTCGAAACGCGACGGTAATTCGTATAGATTTTAGGGTGGCCCTTTTTGTAAATTTGACAAATCCTGGTCAACTTTAAGGCGATTGGATATGAGCTTGCACCAAGCGAATAATTAAATATATATGCAAGTGGGAGGGATAGAGGATGCTTAGTTGCAATAACAATATCGAAACGGATTCCGAGAGGGTCGGGAATTGAAGATGACTTAATATGAGTAATGTGCTATCTCCAAAGTGGGGATAGCAAAATATGCTGTGGGATTTTTAGGTAAATCTTAAGGGTACCTTCTATAAACATTTAGAGAAAGGTTGGTATCTATGGTTGGAGAAAATAATGCAGAAAGGAAATCCGTTAGCTGTACGGTGTTGAGTTGACCCAATTGTGAAGATGGGAACAGTATGATATAGAACAGTTTAACTTTTTTAGTTCGTGGCATTTATCTTTACATAAATACAATCTACGAAATAAACTATTATAATAATGGCGTTTAGATTGAATTATTTGATTTTTTACATAATTTATGCATTAATCAAGAATAACAGATGTAGATACACATCTTGTGCTACTGCTTATGCATTAGGCCTTGTATGTAATAATGTTTGTACCATCAACTGTTATTTTGTAACTATGGAGTAAATAACTCACTTTCTTTAATTAAAATTGTTTTTGGAATAATCTGGAGCTGTTGGATAAGCAAGTACCATTAATTTAATGTTCCTATTCATTTTCCATGCATTTAGCATTACAACAATCTGAATTTTTTTCTGCCACATGTCCAGGAAAAACGGAGGTGATTGTGTTTCCAACGAATTCCGGCACTTGTTGCATTTTCTCTTAAACAATGATAGGTTCATGAAATCGTCAACAGAAGTCGCTGTCCTCAATTGACTTTCTCTCCGTAAGTACTTCCGGTTGCGGAAACAAAAAAAAAAAGATTGACAATAGGAAGTAGTATCTGCTTTCGAACTTCCAATTTCTAACTGCATCTGCATTAAACTAATGCAGCTAATAACTGATTATCACTCCAGTGAAAGATTTCATTTTTTGCAGAATTTCGTAAAAAAGTGCTTATGTGATCGGTTTGTCCATACTCCATCTGTCTGTCTGTGGATACAATTCCAACAATGTATTGCGGTGCAATTCAGACAGTGGACATAGTGAATTGTTAGAAGAGACGAATCATCCTCGCACTGGGGGAAAAACGTGTTGTGCACTTTGTTTCGGCTCTGCGCAGTCTCTTCGCGTGCACGACGCACGTGATAGGCAAGGGGAAGGTGGCTAAACTAACAATTTTTCTTTGTTAGCAAGGAGCTTATTTTTTTAGTACAACATAATTTGAAAACGGATTAACTTTTTCAGCACATTTTCATAGAAAAGTGTTTATGTGGTCGGTTTGTCCAGATGTTCTTCCGATCATCCCTCAGTTCGTCTGTCTGTAGACACAATTCCAACAATGCATTGCGTTGCCATGGAGAGAGTGCGTGTCGTGAATTGCTGGAAGAGACGAATCACACTTCCATTGGAGAAAACGCGTGCTGAGCACTTCGTTTTGGCTCCGAGCGTGCTCTAACGTTGTTGAGATGGTGCGTGTGCAGGATGCACGTGATTGACGATTATAGGAAGGGGAGATCTTTTCCTAAACCAAAAGCATTTCTTTATTATTAGGAAGCTTCTTATTTAGTATAATGACTTGAAAACGAATTAACTTTTTCCCACCATGTTTTCGCCAATCTGTGACGTTATCACGTGTTAAGTAATGTATTCATTTTATGATAAACTTGGTCACAGGAATAATAGCAGGTATTATTCAGATTTTCGATTAGAATAAAGTAATCTAATTGTTTTTATAGTAGTGATTTATTATATTGAGATAATTCTCGATTATAATTTTGGATATTAATCGAAGGCCCACAATTGTGAAATAGCAGGTAGGGTGGAGCAATGATAGGAAGAGACGTTCTTTGGGAATTTAAATAAATATTGTTGACATTGGTCATTGGATTCCTTGATGAGTAGGAATATTGAATTTTTTAATAATTTGTTTTCTTGGTTTAATCACTTTGGAGTCTTATAAAATGTGAATGGGAAAGGGAGACCGGATGCACGATGACTATAAATACGAATGTGGGAAAACGAAACTTCATGAGTCGTTATGGGTTGA
>JAHWFO010010426.1:117005-134321 GCA_023313115.1 Rhysida immarginata
ATTCTGGTGATGATTTGAGATTTAAGGGGAGGGTGGTCCAGTCAGACTGATTGAGGTTACATTGCCACCCATTGTGAATATGAGATCAAGAGTATAAGGTTACAAATCCATAAATATGGAACGGAGCATGAACAAGTTCGAAGGTGAGATGGCCGAAATAGGTACAATAGCATGTGCTCTAATGGTGCTATTATGATACCCCCTTAAAAATTTCCAATGACATGTAATATGTCTAACAGCTCGTAACAACCTGTCATGAACGAATATAACCAGTAAATAATGGTGGCCAAAATAGGTTTACATGGTCTTATGGTACCACATTGCACCATTGAAAGTTTCAAAGCTAAGGCATGTAATATATTAGATACCTCGTGATATCTCATGAATAAATATATCTAGTAATTAATGATTATTGTAATTGCTTTAGTAAAACGTGTTCTAAAAGTGAGGAAAAAGGTGAAAGTCGCTTGGAGTGAGGTCCAGGCTGTAGGGACGGTGTTCAGTGACCTTTTCTCTACCAGCCATAAACTTTCGACGCCATTCTGCGACATGCTGACGAGACATTAGTCTCTCCATAAACATCTACCAGCTGCCGATGAATTTCGGCCGCAGTTACATGTTTGGCCTACAGAAATCGGATTTCTCCGCGAGACTAGTTTTCCAAACGATTTGCCATTTGCGTTAACCTACAACTAGCACTGTAGGTGGCGGGTGGCTGAAACTCTGTACAGTTGCCGACTATATGTATTAGAATTACTGCACACTACTAATTTCTCTATAACAGACGAAACTCCAGGAATATCAGCTTTGTAACCTTAGTTTTTGATCACTCCTCGTACAAGTGCACACGAAAAAAAACGTAGACCAAAAAATTAGTATAGACAAAGAAAATCAGAGCTCTTTGGATCCAAGCCATTGCCAAAAGTCCCAGGGCACATCAGCGCATTACAGAGCAGGGTCAGAACAATAGAAAATTCAGGCGGCACCTTTGACCTTTTGGGAAATCACTCTTTCCACATTCCAGTTGTACCCTGATCAGTAGTCCCACTACTGTCGTGCATCACTTACTGTAAACATTTTATTAACATATTTGGCGCGTTTTGATAGACTCGGGGACCGAGTGAGAGCGAACTCGTGTAGCTGTGGCCAGTGAGCGAAGGTGAGCATTGTGATGATCATGCCATCGAAATGATATGGGAAGGTTATCTTGCTTCAGGCGCAGTTTCATTTTCGGTTTTTGCACTTTCTTCATGCGCTGTATTAGAGATTTCGTGTTTATTACTGTTTATTTCTTGTTAAATTCCAACAATAACTGTAATTTACTGATGTTGTTGAAAGTAGATATCGACATGTTGTATTATCGCGTTATAGTTCCACGATACCCAATTTATCCATACACATCCTCTATGGCTGCCATCATCTTTAAACAAGCAGGGTCGGCTCTCATGAAGCTCTATGTCCTCGAAGGATAAGACCGTTCATGGGGCCCTGGGACTCCTTTCTCGTGACTTTCTCGGTTCTATCAAAACGGGCGAGACCGTCTCACGAAAATCTATCATAACGATTCAGAGAGAGAAACCCCTATTATCGCGATATCCGTGGGTCTATCGAAACATACCATTGAAAGCAAATACGAGGGCAATTCAATAAGTAAGTTACAAATCGAAATTGCGACCTTCATTTTTTAATTAAGTGCGGGAAACTGTCACCGCTAGATAGCAGCACTATCTAGTTTATTTTGACACACAACGATCGTTCTGCGCATGACTGTACAAGATGGTGGCGCCCCTGAGTATTTATACCATGATAAAACAGCGTACCATTGTGCGTTTTTTATGGGCGAAACATATGGAGGCAAAGGATATCCACAAGGAAATGCTGCCTGTGTATGGTGAACATTGCCTGTCACGTCAGACAATCCTTAATTGAGTGCAGAAGTTTTCGGAAGGGAGGACAAGTATCGAAGATGAACATCGAGGCGGTCGGCCGGTGGAGATCACCATGCCAGAAACGTTGCAGCACATCGAAGACATCATCCGAGCAGATAGGAGGTTAACCGTCGACACTGTAGCAACCGCTATTAGTTGTTCACGTGGCTAGGCTTACAACATGATGCATGAGCAGCTAGGCTTCAATATAGTGTGCTCCTGCTGGTTGCCACGCTAGCTTACACCACAACACAAACGCCAGAGAATGGGCTTGTCATTGCAGCATCTCCAGCGCTACCAGTTTGAAGGGGACAACATGCTTTCTCGGATTGTCACTGATGGTGAGTTTTGGGTGCACCATTATGAGCCTGAGACAAAGCGTGCCTCCGTGCAGTGGAAACACCCCTCGTCCTCAGCACACAAGAAGTTTAAGGTGACAACATTGGTCAGGAAAGTCATGTTGACGGTGTTCTGGGATTGCCAAGCCGTACTGCTCAGAGTTCCAGCAACATGGCCAAAGAGTTACGTCTGCCTTGTACTGCGCGATTCTGACGAAACTTCATGCCACCATTCGCCGCAAGTGACCAGGCCTCCTCAATAAAGAGGTGTTGCTGCTGCATGACAATGGCCGTCCTCACAGTGCCAATCAGACCACAGTGATGCTGAAGTCATTCAAGTGGGAGGTCGTCCAACATCCACCTTACAGCCCGGGCCTCGCCCCGCGCGATTTCCACTTGTCTGGCCCTTTGAAACATCGTCTTTCGGGAGAACGATTTCCTGACGATGAAGCGGTTGAAAGAGCAGTGCGCGCGTGGTTCCAACAGCAACTAAAAGCATTTACGCCACAGGTTTCCAGGGACTTGTGAAACGGTGGAACAAGTGCTTAAATTTGTATGGAGATTATGTTGAAAAATAAATGTTGTTTGTATATCATTATGTGCATTCATTTCTTTTCAATCCAGATTCTTAACTTATTGAATCGCCCTCGTATATAAAATGTGCAGAAATTATGAATTTATGTAATATATGCCTGTTATTTTAAGTAAAGATATCATATATGGCCAATCGATTATCGTACATCATGTATCATTTTATATTATTTTGTAACAACTCCACCATTGACCACAAGGATGACCTGTTTCATAGTTGGGCACCATTGTTACACACCCACCAAAATCTCCAATATAATCAACGGCCAGAGTGTTGGGTTAGTTAATTTAAAATTATAAAGGTAAACTCGAGAGTGAATTACTTCAATTGAAATAATAAGCGAAGTGTTGAAATCAAATAAAATAATCTTTATTCAAGAAAAAAAAAATCAAGTTGAAAGGAGTGGGTAAATGCAGATAAACTTAACTACTAAATCTAAATTCAAAGGCTAATAAATGATTAAATGAAGCTAAATGCAGCTGCTGATTAAATTTAAGTTAAACACTAAAAAGCTATTCAATTCTAACCTGAATGCAAATAATATTATTCTCTTATTCTAAATTTAAACCTTTGCTCATGTGATCAATTTATAAAAAGGATCTCACCCAATCTTATCATTTAATTTCACTTATCTCTATTCAAAAAAATACAGGCTCTAACAAATATATTCACTTACAGTTTGTGTTCACTAAGCAGAAGTTATTATATCCATATCTGTATTACTACACTACATCATTTTAATATATATATATCCAGGGGCACACACACTACTTAGATCACAACACCAATATTTCACTTCTTGTGAAGCACACATTACTTTGCCCTGAAGACTATTCGCTTTGCGTAGGTACAGGAACCTGGATCTACTACCTCATGAGTCCGTTACTCCTCAAACAGTCTAAGGTGAGGTCAAGAGACACCTGCACAGTCTCCTAAACTTAATGCATGGCTTGTAGATTCTCAGCTACCATCTCAATTGATGTGGATCCTTGAAGTAATCTCCTCCCTGGTTGATTTGTTTGTCTCACTTAAAGTATTGCCATTAATTTCCAAGTCATAGGATATCTTCATTATCTCACTGGTTTGTTCATCTTGCCATCTTATTCACAGAAACGGGGGATTTGCATATTTTCACCTCTCGATTGGGATTCATCTCATTTTTCACTACTCAGTTAGAACATCTCTTATTCAAAAATGGGGGAACTCGCATATCCATAACTCCAAAATTAGTTAGTGGTGGAACATCCCTTTTTAAAGAAATACAAGGAGAAGGGTCACTTTGATAGATTCTGATCTCCAATCAATTGAAGAATACAATTGTCGAAAAAATCAGACTTGAAGCTTCCCTCCTCAAACAAAATCAACCATGCGAGCCCTCCCATGTGTCGGCATGGGAGTCCGGGGATATTTGACTCGCACAATGTCATAATCGAGTGGTGGTGGACTTCCCTTAGTTGATGAGAGTGTAAATAGAAGGTTCTGCTCTATGATGTGTCGATTGTTTGTTGTATGAGAGTTTTTCATACACCAAAGAATCAGTTCCAGGAGATTCCCTTCCTTAACATAATTCCAACCATTGCGAGTCCTGCTATCCAGTGGGAGCGTCATGTCCCACCGGCATCACAGGACTCGGGGAAAACTGTCTCACCCCTTCCCCTCTAAATCGTCTCCCTTTTATCATCTCCCAGCATCCGGCCTCACTTTCATCCATAAAAAAAATGAAATCGAAAGTAAAAAATCCCAAAATCGCATATTTACCTAATAAAATCTCCCTTTCTCTTAAACACATGAAAGACTGTATATATTATTTATTGATGTGCTTTACATTATTATTCATGTCCCATAGGCCAATATGATTCTAAATCACCATACTTTATTTATTTATTTATTTAAATAAGTTAGATAAAAAATGCAACAACGCCCACCAGAGCCAGAATGGTCAAAGACCGACAAGTGAGGCTCAGGGAGCGAAAAAAATTAACAAGGGAAAAAATAATAATTGTTAGTAAAAAACAATCAATGGTAACAATAAATAAAACAATAGAAAATCAAAAACAAAATAAAACTGATAACAAATCAAGATTGGCCGAGGACATAATTTAGAGGGCCTAGCATAGTTTCATGAAATTAATTTAAAATTAAATAAGGCAAAAAGATGTAAATAATCAATATCAAAAATTATATAATAAATATTAATGATTTCATCTAAGTAACAAATTATGATTATGTTATTATAAAATGTTAGCTCTCCCAATAGTAAGTGGAAAAACAACAATAATTCAAAAACACAGAAAAAAAACCACAGCAGCATCAAAGTTATATACTAACTTGATATGCCAATGAACAAAGCTAATCATAATTTAAACAAATAAATAGTATACTACAGAAGAACTTTTACATAAAAAATGCTGAAACTAACTTAAGGCTAACATAAACATAAATTAAACATGTAATTTTTTATAGTTTTGCGAAAAATACGATAAGGAGACAATAGACGAATTTCAGGAGGCACCTGTGACCAATACTTAACACCGACAAAATATATATATCTATTCCTATAATTCAAACGAGACATTGGAAAATAAATATCTTGAGCGTTCCTGGTCGGATAATTATGCCTATCGTTATTACAGCAAATAATTAAAGGAGTAGTAACAGTAAGTAAAGAATTGACAATCTTATATACAAACGTACAGGGTTGAAGAAAATAAATCTGCTGCACAGTCAGAATACGCAAGCTAGAAAAATAGTGGGTTACAGATGACCGCTTAGGAACATTAAGAAAAGTACGGAGAAACCACTTCTGGAGTTTAAGGATCCTAGTTAAATTGTGACTGTTGGTATGGCCCCAGAATTTTACTCCAAAACAAAGAGCAGAATGGATCCATGAATAATACAGTAATAGTAAAATGTTGCGAGATAAAAAATTTAACCTGGAAATCCGGCCTTGTCTCGTGTTTAGCTTGAGCAGAAGGGAATTCAAATGGTAATCCCAGGAAAGATCATAAGATAGAGTGAGACCCAAATACTTAAAAGAAGTAGTTCTCGTAACAAGAAGACTACCATAATAAATTGGGAAAAAACTCGATAAATTTAGCTTATTGCGTTGATGGAAAGGCATAACTTTTGTCTTATCAATGTTTAATTCCAGAGAATTGGCCAACTCCATTTCCTTAACTTATCTAGAGCATCATTCAAAGAAATAAATAAAGCGTTGGTGTCGTGCTTAGAAGATAATAAAGTAACGTCATCAGCATATAAGATAATTTTTGTGGAAGTAAAAAATGGAGATAAATCATTTATAAATAAATTAAATAGTAGAGCATAGAACCTTGTGGGACTCCAGTATTCCTAGTTATAATGGAAGAAGTTGCTCCTGAATAAGCCATAAAATACTGTCGGTTAGAAAGAAAATCAGTTAACCATGCTTTCAATTCAGGTGGGCCATGAATATTAAATATAGTGGCAAATTTTAGTACAAGTAAATCAATTGGCACCGAATCAGATGCTTTAGTGAAATCACCGAAGATCGCCGTCACATATTTATTGGAGGCCATTTCAGAGGAGATAAATTCAAAGAGGTCATAAATGCTGTATCGACACTTCTGCCAGGAGTGAATCCATGCTGAGTGGGATGAATTAGATTATAAGAATGAATAAAGTGTGAGAGACACTTAAAGAATAGTTTTTCAAATAGCAAAAAGAGGTAAAACAGAAATAGGGCGATAATTAATAAACAATTTAGGCTCTCCCTTTTTAAAAATTGGGGTAACTTTAGCACGTTTAAGAGAGGTAGGATAGATTCCGGAAGATAATGAGGAGTTGAAGATTATTGTAAGAGGTAAAGCTATAGCTGATTTAAGAGCGATGATTACATCAGCACGGAATCCCAGCAAATCAGGTACGGTACTGCATGTTAGTTGCGAAATCGTTCGACAGATTTCCTCAGGAGTTGCTAGTATGGAGAAAAAACTTGGTGGAACTTGCGAATCTTTACAAGTATAACTAATACCTGAATGTTTCTTAGTCGGCTGATCCTGAGGCAAAAGAGTAGTTAAAAAGCTGATCAAAGTATCTGAAGAGACATTGTCTGATTGGGAAAAAGGTGAATGTGAAACAGAAGAACCAGAAGATAATTTTTTTAGAAGACGCCAGTTATCTTTATTGGAATGTAATCGCCCAAACAGAGAACTAAAGTAATTAGATTTGGATAGACTAATTTGGCTCTTAACCGAATTCGAACAGTTCTTATATTTCCTTAGTAAAGCAGGGCTAGGGTTACGACGATATTTTAAATATAAAAAATTTTTCTTTTTCACCAACACCAGAATCGATGGTGTTATCCAAGGATTACGCTGAGCTTTGCAAGTAAGAATCGAATTACGAGCTGGTACCAGAGTAAGATAACGATCATATCCGAAGCGCAAATGATCTAAAAGAATAGTAAATAAATGATTTGGATCGTCGTTAGTTGAAAACAGAGCAGACCAGTCGGTAGCCAATAGGAATGAATTGAGAACTGCAACACGCGCTGGGGAGACAATATGGAAATGTTTAAGTTTAAAGTTAGTAACAGGAGAAATATAAGTGTTAAATATAGTTAAAAGAGGAAAATGGTCAGAGTGTTACTAAAAATATCAAGAGTGTTACTAAAAATATACCTATTAAGGTTAGAAAAACAGGAATCAATAATCATAAATTCTATTACTCTTCATGAAAGCTCATTGTAAACGCATTATTTATTCAATTCTTTAATCACTAAGTAACTCAATTATAAGTTATTCCATTATATCAATTCTTACAATAACGCCATCACTATATTGAATATATCATAATGAATTCCACTTTAAAAGACAACAAATGAATCTATTACTACCATGAATCAATTAATATTCAAATTTCCTTCTATAAACACGTAAAACGTCACAATTTCTTATCGCTCATATGTCTTTTGATATGCTTTCTCCTCCTCCTAAGGTGCCTTCGTCTTGTGAAGGCTGGTATATGATATGCCTTGTGATAAAGCATATATCGTATACATTGGGGCTGATACTGCACAATGACCCAAGAACCAGTGCAGGGTTTTTTTAAACCAATAACTTCTGTAAGATAACAGTAGTAGCCCGGGACTGAGGGCTTTATGTGCCCTCCGAAGCACGGGGGGGGGGGGGCCAGAGTGGGTCAAAATGATAAAATTGGTGGACAAAAAACTTTTTTTATTTCCAATGATTAAAATAAATATTTAAATATGTTTTAAATTGCATAGTATTATGTTAACTGTTAATTCTTTTTGTGTACAAAATATTTTTTGGCATACGTTGCATTTTAACTTGCATAGTATATCGGTAAAACTTTAGTCATTCTTTGGTAAGTTTGAAATTGATGTGGATGGATTTGGGTCACTCAGTAGATGCAAGAATCTGGATTCAGGGTACTCTTTTTCTAGTTGCGAAGAGGTCTGAGACTGGTGATTAATGGATCTCATGTCACAAGTAGACTGTTTATCAGATCTTCGTTTGGGGCCGTTCTTGATGTCTTCTTTGTGTGATCTCTTAGCCGCTTTAGGTCATTGTTCCTTGATTCCTGTGACTCTTCCAACGTTTGGCCAACGGGCAGTAAAGTTGAAGCTACTATTTTGGATCCATAAACGAGCACCTTATGGACGTTAGCTGGCATAAAATACCAGCTGTATTTTTCTACAAAGAGCCTTGCAGTTTCCAGAGCATACAGGTCGAAATTTTCGTGGTCTATTTCGTAGCCTGATGACATAGATTGGAGGATAACGGCAAAGCTGGTAATTACCGATATGTTAATACCAGTAATTTCTGCTATCGGTTTTGGGTACGGAAAAAACCGTCTTGCGGTATTCCCGTCGTTCGACGTCTCGCTTCCTCCAGGTTTCGGTCTGTCACCCAGTAGATCCATTTCTGTTCTGAAGTTGTTTTGGATCTCAAGTTTCTTCCTCTTAAAGTTCGCCTGGTTTTGTGCTCCTCGTACTTGCCACTTCTTATATCCCACATGCAGCAAGCACTCAAAGAAACGAGTCCAGGCATGAAGAGTGGGGAGACCGAATTTAAATGTTGATTCGTTCACTTCTCTTTCTCGAACTCGATTTATATCGTTCATCTGTTTAGGACTTGCTCCGCAAACATACCAGACCTGGGAGGACAGGGTTTGTGTAATAGCATTACAGACTTTACCATCGATCATTGTGAGAGCCAGCTGATGAGTGACGGAAAGGGGATCGGAGTTCTTCAAGGGAATAGCTGTGGCTTTTAGCTTATTTATTTGCTGTTCAAAGAAACTTGTCTCTTGCTTTGATATCTCGGTTGTTTCTTTTATAAACAGGATGCGTATGGGTCTGCAATAGCGGGTGGATGATGGTCTTGGGTTTTGCCACAGAATGCTTTTTTCTTTGGAGGATGATGATAAAGAGTATAGTTGAAAAGGGACCAGGGACATGATGAACATATCATCATCGCTCTTACTTGCATCAGAATCATCGGCAAATTTTTGTTTATACTCGCTATATCCTGTACTCCCATCACACCCCTACTTAGAAAATAGGAATAGCTGGTCAGCTGATTCTGTCAAGTATATGCTGTCCATGACATCTTTCTGGATATGGTGTAGTCAAGAAGGGCTTGTAGTTCAACCTCAGTAAGAGCTTCTGCATTAGTAGCTTTGTCCTTTGGGGGATAGCATTTTTTTTTGCTGTTTGAATTTCATGATAGCTGGGATAAATGTCACAATTTTTAGCTATGGCCGAACTTCCAAGGCGGCAATACTGGTCCTCTTGGTTAGTTTTAGATGGACGAACAGTGCAAGTGCCTCTTCTTTTGAAAATGGTGTTGGAAGTTTCACTTCAGCTGACGATCTCCAAATGTTTCTTATTTTGAAGTCCTTTTTTGGAGTGGTTTGTTTTGTCTCTTTAACTAACTTTGCGGTATCTTCGTTTCCTGCAGACCTTAAACTCATTTGCGTGGCTTAAGTTAACTCGCATAGAATGCTTGATTTAAGCAGTTTTCAGTTTTTACTCTTTTTGTCCTGTCAGAAACCTTCTCGAACTTTGCAGCTGGACGACCACGCTTCTTCTGACTTTTCTCTGGAATCGTACTGCAGCATCCGCAGCCATATAAAGATTGCGGAAATGTGATATATCCATCCAGCCACGCTGAATTCGATTTCATAAACTTCTCAAGTCCTCTGCATGCTTTCTTCCACTTCCAGGAAACTTTACTGCAGAAGACGGAAATAGATTGGTGGACGTCAGAAATAACATTCCTGGCATGATTTTCAATGCCTAACAGAGTGATTACTTGTTCCTGTAAGTACTGGCATTGGATGCGCTGGTCTCCTTTATCTTCTCTCAAAAAGTGGAAAACTTTGAGCCGAGTAGGCTTGTATTGCGGTACTAAAACCAATAACAATAATGTAGTCTGATAAGTTAAAATGATACAGTTAAAATATTAATTAAATATATTTGTAACAACAGTGAGGGAATACCCCACCAGATAATCCGGAGGGGAAAGCCCCATGTTGTCCCCCTACAGGCAAACTGCCCAAAAACGGGGTTAATGAAAACCACATTAGCAACAAATAATAAAAAAAAAAATCAAAAATAAATCAAAGATAAAGACGTACACATAGTTACGAAATTAAAAACTCAGAAATCAAAAATGTAAAACTGGATAAAAAAAAAATTAAGAAAAAATGATTAATAACATTTTATCTAATCTACAAGCAGAGAGAACAGAAATGTACACAAAACCATAAATTTTTACAAAAAATTGTATCTATGTTGATATATATCAAGATTAATGTCTAAAAATTGAGGATTATTATTAAAATTAATTTATCATTTGACCAAGGGATTGATTCACCTCCATTTGTATTTCATAATTATTATTAGTACGAAGAGGTCGAACAGAACGATACTGAAGAAAAGTGGAGATGTATCTGACCCTCCAGTTGGGTAAGATCCCCATAAAAATATTAAAGAAGACATTTTTTATTATGTTAAAAATATCAAAAGTTTTGTGAAAATGATCATTCACTTTAAACGTAGGAAACTTCGCCAAAAAGAAACGCTTGAAATTAATCAATTTATTATACAGAAAGAGCATCTTCTGCATAGGAGAACTGTACCATATCCAGATACAGTACAGTAGTTTCGCAAGAACGATGCTCTTAAACAGACAGAGAAAAGACAGAGGTTTAGCAAAAAAGTTGGTTAGCCTTTTCAAAGTACCTAGTCTCCGACAAATGTCACGTGTTAGTGAATCAATATGTTCAGCAAATGAAAGGTTCTTCGTGAATATAATACCGAGATCGACAGCTGAAGTCTTTCTTTCAATAATATTATTTTGGAAAAAGTAATCAAAATAATAAGAAGAGAGTTTCCTAGTAAAAGATATCACATAGGATTTATCGGGATTAAGGGATAGTCCATTTCCCGATGCCCAATCATAGATGTCATTCAAAGCTGTCTGTAAAAGAGCACAATCATTCCAGCAGGAAATGCGACAAAAGATTTTGACATCGTCAGCATAAAGTAAGAAGGCAATACGCTTCGATGAAACTGCATAAGGTAAGTCCGGAATAAAAACATTAAACAAAATAGGACCTAGCGGGGAGCTCTGGGGGACTCCACTACGGATCTTATAAGGACCAGTTTCCAAGCCACAGGCACGGAGCAAAAAACAACGATCAGTGAGCAGCGAACTAAACCAATTGCATAAAGTATTAGAAAGACCAATGAAGTTTAGTTTGTGAATTATAATAACAATAATAATAATAATAATAATAATTAATGAAAATTTAAAACCGTTTATTTAACATTTTAATCACACATTAGACGCTCGCAGTATCTCCACTGTTCACCCCTGCATGCGGCAATGAAACTAAAACTTGCGCATAAACGTGTCTGAATATTTTCAATACGCCTTATTAACTTTATCATGATATAATTTCTAAAGGAGCAACTACGAGCAGCCAATTTTTGGCCATCACTTTTATACGTTTCAAAGTACTCCCCTAACAAAAAAAAATTTTGACGGAAGTAGGTGGAAGTTTTTTATAACTCAACTCGAATATAAACAAAATTCGTTTTCAAAGTAATTTTGAGACATCTGTTATAAGCCAATTTAAAACCACCGGGCACTTTGAAAAAACTATATACAGCTTACTAAATGTGTTCTAGAGAATGCATGCTTACCAACTAATGACTCATCCATTAGAAAATATTTCGATAAAAAGAAGCGTTTGAAACATTCAATTGCACTCTTTGCGCCAAGACTACAAAAAACTTTCAGTTTCTGTTAGCTACTAGACGGTATAAAAAGCCATCGCATGCATCCAACCTTGCGCAATAAGGTGCAACAGACATTCAGGCATAAAGAAAACCCTATATTAGAAAGATATAAGAGAAAAAATTTTCGGTTTTCGTCCAGATTTCTGTCATTTTGTGTCCACTGTGGGGGGGGGGGGTGAAAATCGTATGTGACTAAGGGCAGCATCACGACTACGTTACGAGGAGCAGCTCTTGTGAGGGTCTCATCCGAGTCAAACTCGCTAGCCGAGTAGAGTTTCCTGCCAGTTTGACGTCAGTGGCACATGCGCTGTTCTGCTTCCGGAGGGTAAATCGCAGAGAAAGATCGGATAAGGAATGCATCGCAAGCGCTAGCATTATGTCTAACAACGACAAAAATACCTTTGTATTTCAAGAGAAAGGTTTAATAAAACTAAAGGAGGCCAAACTTCACCTATTAGCAAGGAAGTACAAATTAGACATTAAAATGTACAAAAATGATTTTAATTGAAAAGATATTGGAGTTACAAAAAGAAAACGTGACTACAACCAGGGAGTAGAATAGATAATGCTACAACAGATAATGCAGCTATCATTCATCTCCAGATACGGGGTGGTCGTGGTCCAGTTGTCTCACTAATCAGTTCGCTATTCAGTGAAGTTCAGCAACCATTGGCGCGGTCAGTCACTGGTTGGGTGACAGAGTACTTAAAATATATAAAAAATATAAATAAGACCAAAGACTGACCTTGCCGATCTGTGGATGCTTTGGTGAGAAGGAGGAAGAGACTGATTCCACTAATTTCACAACGAGTTTATTTGACATTTCATAAATGTACATTTCGGCTACAAAGTAGCCATCATCAGTATGAATCAGAAATTTACATTGATGAAATGTCAAATAAACTCGTTGTGGAAATAGTGGAATCCATCTCTTCCTCATTCTCACTGGTTCAGTGGCAGTCACTGGATGAGAATGCTTCTGGGGTCAGCATCGAGGTAACACAGTTAATTGGTTGGTTGGTTGGTTGGTTGGTTGATTGATTTATTAGAATTTATGGCGTCAACTACTAAGGTCATTTTGCGCCTTTTACACAAGTTATATCTGTACACAGTCCGGGGCAAACACAAACATCCATGCCCACAGAGGGATTCGAACCCACAACTTGGCAGACTCGAGAACTAGAAAGCCTATGCCCTAGCCCTCTCGGCCACCAAGCTGGCATCACACACACAGTTAATTGAGATGCCTGCATTAGACCAAAGCTGGATGCTCAGGAGCTGGGGGGATTGCCAATAACTGGAGCCCTACCAATGATTTTTATCATTGTACCCCCTCGTGCTTCGGAAGCCACGTAAAGTCATCGGTCGCGGCTGCTCCTGTCATGTCGTAGCAGTCGTTATGTATCACTGTGATAGCGCAAAATTCCTTCTTAGGGAGTATCACTGAGATGACCTATCTCCTTTACCTGAAGAAGAACTCTCTAGATATTAGTACCAATAATCAGAAATTAAATAATCTGCCTAAACTGGGGTATTTTTAAATATTTCCGTAATGATAATGCATCCACAATGATGCAGGAGATGTGACGATTTCAAATTTTTCAAGGTGAGAAAATCATTTTTTAGCTTTATATTAACTAGATTAGTGCAATAACAGTAATTAATAATACATCTAAATAATAAAAATATTTTACTGGTGTTTATTTGTGGGAAATATAAAAAACTGTTTTCTGCTTTTTTGGCTGCATTTCATAGTTTTGTGCAGCTGTTTTTAATTTTTCTTTCCCTCCAGAAGTTCTATTGCGCATGCGCATATCTAATTATTATGTTAGCGTGAAATCGTCTCTTAAAGGCGTGTTCTCTAGAAAGTGTCATGTTATAAAACATGTCATTATAGATGTTTTATTAATTGTAATCATTTAGTAAAAGGGGGAAAAGTTTAAATTAAAAGAAATATTCTGATAAAGCTAACCAGATTCTCTTTTATTTATTGGACTTCAATTCAATTGATAAGTAAATACATTTAAATGATAATTACTTGTAGCAGATTAATTGTATTTTTTAATCAATTTTTTTTACCTTTAATTGTAAAACCTGCAATAATATTATATGAAATAGCGAAGCGAACAGCTTCCATAAAAATATGAAGGATTAACTGGGACATGAAAAAGATAATATTTATTAGAGCTAGGCATAGAATTTGAAGAGTCAGAAGGAGGAAGGAGAACATGTAAGAAATCGGTAAGTGAAGCTCTGCTAGTTTGTTCACATTAGCAGGAGATGTACATGCTGGGACGCATATTAATGAAGGTGGGCATGGCTTAAACCAGTCAATCAGCGTGCACGTTTCGTGTCACGTGATCGCCCACCCCCTCCAATGATATTCTGATGTCACGGGCGGCCATTTTTAGGTCACGTGGTGGATTTTCCTCGTGACATGTCAGATACGATTATTTTTAAATTTTATTTTTCTTTTTAATTTTGTACCTGCCATTTTTCTAATTTTCGGGTGTTGCCATTTCGAGTGTGGTCTTTATTTTTGGTGATGATAGTGGTCCTTGTTTTGGGTGGTGGTCCTTGTTTTGGGTGGTGGTCCTTGTTGTGGGCATTGGCCCTCTGTTTTGGGTGTTGGCCCTCTGTTTTGGGTGTTGGCCCTCTGTTTTGGGTGTTGGCTCTCTGTTTTGGGTGTTGTCTCTCTGTTTTGGGTGTTGTCTCTCTGTTTTGGGTGTTGTCTCTCTGTTTTGGGTGTTGGCTCTCTGTTTTGGGTGTTGGCCCTTGTTTTGGGCATTGGTCCTTATTTTAGGCGTTGGTCCTTTTTTGGGTGTTGGTCCTTTTTTGGGCATTGGGTCTTGTTTTGGGTGGTGATCCTTGTTTTGGGCGTTGGTCCTTAATTCTTATGGGGTGGTTCTTGTTTTGGGTGTGTTCACTCATCTGACTGTTGCCATCTCCTTGTTTAATCACGTGATTGTGGCCAAGTTCTGATTCCTAGTGGCTGATGATAATAAAATTAATTTCATATTCTTAGTTATGCACTAGTGTTTGGGCTTCACTGCAAAAGGGACTTTTGTGATTTTGTCTCACAATATAAGTTACTCGGGTGGTGCCATATATACCCACTAACTCGGGGTGAACTAAACGATATGGCATCCCAGGTTGTTTTATCTAATTACTAATTATCTTTTTGTTTCTACCACTGCCAAACTTTTCCCGTTTTGATTTACACTCTCTTCTAATTAACTACTTTTGTTTCAAGGTACTCAGTTTGTTTTTTAATTTTCAATTAATTTTTAAAAATTGCATTGCATTGTCTCGTTTGAGTGGGTGTTTGTTTACTCCCACAACCTGATGCAGTGTTTGACAGGTGACTGGATTCACATATACATGATTAATAATACAGCTAGCTCACACAGCCTGGTGAAATGTTTGTATTCACTAACTTTTTAGCTTATTTTAAAGGTAGTCTGAAATTTGTTTTACTTTCATTTTACCACTCTCGCTGATTGCCTTTGCTCGTATGAATGGTTGTTTTTTATCGGGGTTGAACTTGGTTGAAATGTTGAAATAAAAATCCAAATTTCACATTTCTCAATGCTGGTGAGGCATACTTGGGTCTCTCTCTTTAACAATTTGCACAGCCTTGCCATACCGAGGTTAATAAACGCGTTGTTTGATTCCCCACCTCGCGATATTCAGTTGTCCACCCCCCCTCTCTCTCTTTCTCTCTTCTTGTACATCACCAATACAAGTTTGCAAAGTGTTGCTTAAAATTGTATTATAAAGTTGTTTTCGTTCTCTCTCTCTCTCTCTCTCTTATACAGTATACAACTTTTTCTGTTCACTTATGGTATTAGGATACGTGAGTGATATACTTTGTATGCTTCGTACTATTTATAGTGCAAAAGCCTGTATTCAATTTAAGGCTGTGGTTTTACAAGCGTTCACTTAGCATCGTTCGTCACAAGTCGTTAAGTTCTCAAAGTCGCGCGCTTGTTGGATTATTTTACAGCTTGAATTTTATAATTTTTACTTAATAAAGGTTGTACGTGGCCTGTAGTTTCGTTTTGCGGCACTCTACAATCACGTCATGATGACGTTCGCGAAAGCGAGCATCGTGTTTCGGTTTGTGACAACTACATCCCCTTTGTTTCTCGGGCATGCTTTCTCAAAGTCGAGTCCTTGTTGGCTTGTTTTTTCAGCCTGATTTCATTGATTTTTACTTTTTAAAGGGTGGTCATAGTTTGTATGTTCATTTTACGATCCTTTACGAGGTGGTACAAGTCATTAGATGCCTTGCAAGTGTGTGTTCAAGTGTGGGTGATGATTGCTATGCCTGTTTCGCTGGGGCGTCGTTGTTCCATGCGTTCGCTCATAGGCCATAGTTCACGCTTTTGTACTTGCTAAAATACTATGTCTTCCAGTCAAAGGTATATGTGATATATATTTCTGTACGCTGTTAAGATTACCCAGCTGTTTCATCATTTTGTTTTTGTTTTTTATCCTGATTAAAGTCTCTCCTGTTAACAAATTTGCACGCAATTGATTTCGAGGTGATCACACGAGGCCTAACGAGCGTGTACAGCGATGTCAGTCACCACATTCGGCGCACATGCTAATCCAAGCTAAAAATATACATATCTGCCAACCCTGGGTGTAGTTGAACTACGTTTGTTTGTGCTGCACTGGCGTTTCACATTACTTTCACAGTCTTTCTCCTAATTAAATTCCGTCATATTAGCAAATGCGTACGTACTTGTTATCACACAGATCGTGCTAGGCTTAGCGTGTTCATGAGGAGAACAACGTCGCTAGCCACGACGATCAGTGTTCAAGCTAATCCGTGCAAAAATTTCGTGCGTTTTCTAGCTCCGGGTATGTGATATACGTTTGTGATGCATTTGTGTTCCCCCATTCGTTTCATGTTTTTTCGTAAATTAAAGTCTTTCCTATTTTCAAAAATGTACGTAATTCTTATCAAACTGGCCGTACGAAGCCTAGTGTATCCGCGATGTGAACAGCCGCGACAGACAGTGTGTTCGATTGTCACGCTAATCTAAGCTAAAAACCCGGTTCTGTTCCATAGGTTTGTCAAATTTTGCTAATGTAAAATGCAGTGTTTCAATTTTAATACAATAGCATCACATGTGC
>JAHWFO010010427.1:0-16669 GCA_023313115.1 Rhysida immarginata
AAATCGCAAACGGCTATACAATGATACGGATAAATGGATACCTGCAAAATCTAAAAAGGCTAAAAAAGGGTTGAAAATTAACAACATTAAGGATGTTGTTGATATAAATGATACAATCGCTGATGCTTTTCGAAAAAGCAAGTCCGAACAGCGAAAAAATGTTGAAAAGCCAAATACCAAGAGCAGCTCCTATATTCCGCCAATCATAATACGTACTCACGGTCAGCCAATCAAGCAAATCCTGGGCGAGATTCAAAAGCATGTGGCGATTAACCAAATTACTGTACACACAAGCAGAGCAAAGACGATCAAAATAAGGAGTCATGATGAGGAAACGCGTAGTAAATTGGTGTCTGGCATTAAGGCTGATAACGTGCTAAAGATTCAGCATCATCAACTTAAATCGGAAAAAGTCCTCAAATACGTTATACGAAATGTAGACGTGACCTATGACCTTAACGATTTTAATGAAGACCTGAAAAAGGCCAACTACTTTCCTGAGAAAGTGATTAGGCTTAAAAAAGCCAAAGGATCAATAGATATGCCCATGATTCTGGTTCTGTTATCAAAAACTGAACACAATAAGACACTTAAAAGTGTGACCCGCATAGGGCCCTTAGCTGTCAGTGTTGAAATGTTTCGAGGTAATAAGAAACCTTTACAATGTTATAATTGTTTGCGATTTGGCCATGTATCTCTGGGTTGCACGGAATCCCCCCGTTGTAACAAATGCGCTAAAGATCATCAGTCAAAAGACTGCCCAAATGTAAAAGGACAAGATCCCCCAAAATGTATACGATGTAATGGACAACACAGCTCCACTTACACAAAATGTCCTAAATATCCGCAAGTCAGGAGAGTGCAAAGTGCTAAAGTGTCCCCGGAGATTTCCTATGCCTCAATGGTCTCCAAACAAGATAAGAGCATTAACGTGAATGATTTTCAAGAAATGTATAAACAAATTGGCAGTGTATGCAATTTGTTAAACGAACTAGGCAAGAAAATGCCACTGATGAGTGGAATACTTACGAATAAACACTGACAGTATGGCTGATCGATGTTATTCTATTACAAATCGAGGTAAACTTCGTTGTGTAATATGGAACGCCAGGGGGGTCCCCCGGAGGCGTATTGAGTTTTACAACTTCCTAACCCAATGGGAGATAGACATAGCTTTTCTATGTGAGACACACTTAAGGCCAGACCGCGACTTCAGGCTACCTGGTTACTGTGTCTATCGTAAAGACAGAATTCTTCCCACTACAGTAAAGTCCCCGTCAGGTGGGTCAGCAATTATTATTAAGAAAGGCATTCATCATCGGGAGGAACCAACCCGAGACTATATGGGAATGGAAGCTGCCTCTGCTATCATTACTGATGCCACACTGGGAGAGGTGAAACTAGTGGCTCTATATAATGCGCCCAAACATAAATTCGATACCAATGAGGTTGACGAGCTGTTTTCCGGGAATATTCCCGTTATTGTGGCGGGAGACCTGAACGCTAAGCACTCGCACTGGAATTCCAGATGCCATAACCAAAACGGTGTCCTTTTGTATGGCTACGTGCAAAGGCAATCTGATATTATTGCAGTAGGCCCTGTGGATGATACATATTATTGTGATCATTCTCCTTCAAGGGATGTACTTGATATTGTGTTGTTGAAGGGCTTCTACAAATCATTCAGTATCTATACTGTCAATGATCTATCCTCAGACCATAAACCAGTGGCACTAAATTTTGATAACGTAAACATTGACCTCAAAGAAGAACTGAGGCTCAAACAAGACTGGAAATATTTTAGAGAAATTCTCAAAAATGATGACGACCCACTAAATAACGTACATAGTACGAGCGACATAGATACCAATGTGAAAAAGCTTACTAAAAGTATAAATGCAGCTATTGACTCTAGTGCTTCACCCTTAGAGTCGAAGCGAGCTGATCACCTTGATCTCACCCCAGAAATCAAACTATTAATTGAACAAAGGAATAAGGTTAGAAGGCAGTGGTACCGAACTCGTGATTCATGGCTTAAGACCAAATATAATAGGCTCACTAGAAGAGTTCACGAGGAGGTAAAAGCACTTCGTAATGACAAATGGAATGATAAAGTTAAGAGTCTATCGACCCACGATAACTCTATGTGGTGCATGGTTCGATCCTTGCAAAACAAGAAAGCCATTAATATCCCACCTCTGTTAGCCCAAAATGGCAAATTCATCACGAATGATGATGATAAAGCGCAGCTTATTGCAAGTTCACTTTCAGAACAGTTTGTCACGCCAACTGATAGTCGGCAAATAGGATTTGATATGTCTGAGAAAGTAAAATCCTTCATAACTGGCTTCTATAATATTCACGGCAATGAATTCCCAAAACATAGCATTGATGTAAATGAAGTCCTAAGCATCATTAAAAATTTAAAAACGAGAAAATCTCCAGAAGAACAGTGCTTTGAAAAATTTACCTCCAAATACAATTCAAGATATTGCAAAAGTGATTAACGACTGCTGGAAGAACACTTACTTCCCGGATGCTTGGAAGCAATCAGTTGTCTTAAGCATTCCTAAGCCAGGACAAAATCCTGCAAATCCTGTTAGCTACAGGCCCATCAGCTTGTTACCATCAATTTCCAAAATCCTGGAAAAAACAATTCTCAAGAGATTCATTGAGCACTGTGATGCCAACGATCTCATCCGCGATGAACAATTTGGCTTTCGCTCAAACCATTCCTGCCAACTCCAAACATGGAGGCTGGCAGCGGATATCAATGAGCCCCTTAATCTCTCTATGTACTGTGGGGTCGTTTTCCTGGATGTACACAAAGCCTTCGACCAAGTCTGGCACGATGGTCTTATTTTTAAAATGATTATGGATGGATTTCCTCAAGACATAATTACTCTGATACACTCGTTTCTCTCCAACCGGTTCTTTCAGGCCAGAGTTGGCGATAATCTATCTCCTATGTATGAAGTAAAAGCTGGTGTCCCACAGGGTTCAGTCCTGGGGCCAGTATTATTCAATTATTTTCTGCGAGACTTTCCAAGTCCTTCTAAATGTAAGCTCTTTTTTTACGCAGATGACGCTGCTATACTGACCTGTGCTCGTCAACCAGCCGTAGTAGTCTCGCGGCTGCAGAAGGCTCTAAAGGAGTGTGAAAGCTGGTTTAGCAAGTGGAGGCTAAAATTGAATGTTGACAAATGCAAGGCGATGTTTGTTTCCAAGAAGAGAAAGAGATCATTAGATTCTCTAACACTATATGGCAAAAAACTGGACTGGGTTGAAACTTATAAATATCTTGGTGTTGTTATTGACTCTAAACTTACCTGGACTCCCCACGCAACCTATGCGTTGAATAAGGCTAGGAGAGCCAAGTTTAGCTTGATTGCTCTCCTGGGCCGAAATAGTGCTCTAAACATTGATAATAAACTCCTACTCTATAAGGTCATTGTTCGAACTATTTTGACGTATGGTATGCCCGTCTGGGCCACAATATGTAAGACTAGGTGGAAAGAACTGCAAACGTTCCAAAACGTTACCCTTAGGACTATTGCGCAAAAAGATCGGAGAATTGATCGCAATTCCTCCATTTATAATCACTTCAACATGACTCATATTGGCAAATACGTTCAAGGGCTCATGGAATCCATGCTGCCCAATATAGAAAATCATAGCAACGAGCTAGTCTCGGGCATTTTAAAGCATCCTATGCATAGAAAGAGATATCGTGATCCAAGGCATATACTTGATATTAATTTTGAAGACATTGATAATGTCTTATTTCCAGATTACTGGACTTCATAGGTCGTGTTTTATCTAATACTAGTGGTCTGCTTCTAGTCTAGACAATCGTCAATCAAATTTTCCTCCACCAAGAGGAGGCAATTTTCTTTTATACTTTGGATGACCTTTGTGGGTACATCAGGCTTCTTTTCTAATTCAGTGTATTTCCCTTGGAATATGATTATGAAGGGTGAGATTATGGAAGCTATGCTTCAAGTTCCACACGAATACCAATACACTACACTGTTCGATTGTCGAAGTACCGAAAGGTGCTTTATGCTATCAGTGTGGGGAAACGTGTCTGTCTGTCCGTCTGTCTGTCTGTCCGTCTCTCTGTCCGTCTGTAACTCAAACTCCCCTGAGGCTATGAAAGATTTTCAAACTCAGTTTTCGTCAGTCGATGAATATGGTTCATGGCACGAATCAGTTACGAATATTATCTAAATCGGTTCATTGGCACGTGCACAAATGGTACCTCTATTTTCCCGCCTAGCAATTTTCAATGAGAAGATATATTGAGTAATATATCAAACAAATCGTAATGAAGAGATAGATGCGCTTATTCATTATTATATTCGTCAACAGACGAACGTGGTACATGGCACGAATCAATCACAAATATTATCTAAATCAGTTCAATAGCACGTGCACAAATGGTACCTTTACGGCCCCACCTAGCAATTTTCAATGGAGAGATATATTAAGTAATATATCAAACAACTCGTAATGAAGAGATAGAAGCGGATATAAGTTACTATTTTCGCCAATTAATAAATAAGGCTCCGGGAATGAACCATTTTGAAAATGGTTGATATCGAAACAATGACACGTGCTCTAATAATACCCTTATTTTCAGTGCTAAAATATGGTATGAAATATATCAAAAAACTTGGAATGATGTGTCAAGAATGAATATAACGTAAAATTAATGATAGTCGAAATTGGTTTCAAGGACCCTGGTTTAGTGGAACCATTATGGTTCATTGGAACTTTCAATGATAAAATATGGCATGTAATATATCAAACAACTTGGAATGATGTGTCCTGAATGAATATAACGTAATATTAATGATAGTTGAAATTATTTCAAAGGTATGTGGTTTAATGTTATCATTATGGTCCATTAGAAACTTCCAATATTAACATAGGGCGGTTAACTTTTCGGTACTTGGTTATGTCATTTCTTAATGGTTTATTACTTTTTTCATAATTTCAGGATAATTCTCTAATATTCTAATTGCTTTTAGAGAATTATCCTTTTTGATTTGGTAGTCTGTATCTGAAATATCATCTTTTTATTTTATTTTTATTTTTATTTTATTTATTATTTATTAATTATTTTGTCAAATATTATTTATTTTTTTTATTTAATAACTTTTATTTTTTTGTCTTTCTTGATAGAACGCATACAATTTTGTCAATGAAAGAAATATGTATACAGGAAGGTGTTGATTTTGAGTTTCCATCATTCAAATAAAAGGCATCATTAGGTTAGTTAAAAACTCGGTAGTTTTGTGACTAAAATTTTTGTATTGTTTGACAGAAACTAATTACTATTATCTTATGTGTGTTTCAAACTGTGGATTGGATGACCCACTTGATCGCATTCAGAGGGATGCAGGAATGGTATAGCTTGTGAGGGTTCATCTGTAAAAACATCGAAAGTGTGTAATTTAAAAACATTTAAAATTATTCAAGCTTTTAGATTATGTGCGTTCAATTATAAATAAACCATTGCTTGAAATTTATGTTTAGATAAATCAATTTAAATTAGTGTGAATTAGTGGAAAGTATAATAATTATTAGTGTATTGTCATCCTTAGGAATGTAAAGCACTATATAAAACATGATTCGACCTTTATTTTAAATTGCTGGAAGCAATGTAAAGAGATTCAGAGTCAGGTTTGGAGTTGAGCAGACGTTCTTCCCCCCTCGTTTAGTATTCATTACCATAAAGGAGCTAAAATTTTCATGAACATCGAGCAAGAAAAATTGCTATTGTAAACATCTCTGAGTGTCTGGATATTCCGGGTAGGGAATACCTCCACATTCCTTTTAGAGGATTTGACGCTGCTTGGTAGACCCCAGAATCTTAATGTACGTGAAGAAAACATAACGTGTCAATTTCAACATGACCTACTAGAACGGCTGTTTGAAGATTGCGTTTGTCATTAATGTTGATGTCAGTTTTGCGAGTAAAATATTCTTGAAACAGTTTGTAGAAGGAGAGAGAAAAGAGCAAGACGAGAATAAAGTTTTCGAGATCATGTTACCAAGGAGAGATGGCAAGTGTAGACTACCTCCTTCCTCGTCGAGTGTTAGTGAAGAAAAAATTGTAGAATCAATGTTAGAATAAAAAATTTCATTGTAGTTTCTCGCTGGGATAAAAAGTTTTTAATTGTTATCCGTGAAATTAGGCTAGAAACTGAAGTTTTCATCAATGTTCAGTGTGAAATGTTACGGTAAAGGTCTTCGAGATGAGAAAAATCTTAAATGGATGAGATAGTGTTTCCTAATTCACTTAGATACGTTAAGGGCGATAAATAACAAAATAAGAACTCTGTTAAGGATATTTTTGTATATTGCTTATTTTCTGTTTTTGTCACTGCCTGGCAATACTTATTCTTCCCTCTTCTTATTGTAACTACTCAATGAATAAACATCATTTGTTTTTTGCTCTGGTACAATTCGTATACTGCCGTCATTTCTTTCGCACCAATACAACTCTTATGAACTTATGAATCGCAAGTATACACTTTCTAAAATTTGTCATCATAAATTAACACAAACATTTTTGGTTCTTTGAGCCGGATAATATTTTCAACTGTCGAAGTTATATCTAATAGTTATATATCGTAGTGCTTTTGTTCTCATGAGCGCTCAGTTGATGATTGCTCCTGGTCCTTTGAACTGTTAAATGTGTGTTTTTACTGAGTAGGCATTATGATGTTTCTTTTCTCCACTTCAGTGTACTCATTGTTCTTCATGTTTTTGACTGATTTCTCGCTGCTCTATGCTGTCATTTGCACAACACTGATCGTCATTCCCGCCATTGCTTTTTTTTCCCGCTATTCTGGCATCTTATCTCTACGCATCTCCTCCTGCTTCAATTTGCTGGCTTTTTCAAGCACAATGGATCCTAAAAGAAAATGCACCTCCATCAATGCTAAGCTGAATCGTTTCGAATCATATGTACAAGAACTTTCATCTGCAAATCCTTCTGCACCATTGAATGACTTCGTTGCTGCTTACTTACGTAAAAGGCTGCTCAACATGCAATCATTACTTGCTTCGTTTGATGACATTCAATTAGAGATCGACGCACATGAAACAAATGACAACGACTCTGAATCTGCAGAATTTGAAGCTAATACTTTATCATAATTATTATTGCTGAGAGTTTGTTAAGTATATGTATACCTTGTCCAACCTCCATCTCCAGTTCTGCAAGTTCACATCGCAGTTCACGCCACTCTCATTTATGAACTTAGTGGAAAGTTTGAAGACAAGGCTGAACTTTAAAGACTTATTTACGAGTCTCATTCATGAAAATAGCGAACTCAGCAATATACAAAAATTTCATTATCTGCGTGCCTTGCTGGCTGGCAAATCAGCAAAGGTTGTGAATAATCTCACCTTCACTGGTGACAACTACATTATTGCTTGGGACAGTCTTCATGATCGCTATGCCAATCAAAAATTACTAATTCATAACCTTATGAAGGCCATCTTCGATCTAGAGCCCATCTCCAAAGAATCCTCTGCTAGACTAAGCACCTTGATTGACTCAGCCAAGGAAAATCTTCAATCTCTGGATTCTTTGATCAATACAGAGCATCAGAGGGATGCATTCCTCGTCAATCTTATCAACTCCAAATTAGATAACAACACTGAAAAAGAATTTGAAAACAAGACTGCTACTTCTGATCCAAATTTATTCGATGATCTCATTAAATTTCTAGATAACAAGGCCTCTTTGTTGGCAACTCTAGAACAAAGACATACTAAACCCACAAATGAACGATCCGCCACTTCAAGAAGTTTCGTCCTCGACCTCGTCCTCTTGTCCGATCTGCAATAAAGATCATAACTTATACTCTTGTTCCATTTTCAAATCTATGCCTGTCAAAGAACGTTTTGCTAAAGTAAAGAATTTAAGGTGTTGCATAAATTGCCTTTCTAAAGGTCACTTCTCTATGAACTGTAGCTCTAAGCACAGCTCGAAATCACACACTTCTACATATCGGTCCCATAACCCCCCATGAGAAATCAGTTGTTGAAAATGATACAGTCACCCTTTCTGCGTTGGCCCCTTCCGAACAATGTGCTATTCTCTCCACTGCTGTTGTGAATGTTTTTGGTCATCAAGGTCAAACTCATCAAGCTAGAACTCTACTTGATTGTGGTAGCACTTCATCGTTTGTAACTTCTTCTTTGTGTAAGAAACTCCAGCTGCCTCAAACTCCAGTCAACATCCAAGTCCAGGGCATCACCAATTCTACTACCAGTGTTCATTGTCGTTGTGAAATTCTTTTGCATTCTCGAATCTCCAATTATTGCTTGAAATCTCTATGTTTGGTTGTTCCTCAGATTACGGGCGATCTGCCCAATACACAAATTGATCTCGCCAGCATAAACATTCCTCATGGCCTGAAGATGGCTGATCCTCACTTCAATGTCCTTGGAGAAAAAGACACCCTCCTTGGAAAAAATTCATTTTGGCAAATTGTTCTCACTCGGCACATTCCACTTGGACTCATAATGCCTATTCTGCAAGCTTCTCATTTTGGTCGGATTGTACCTGGTTCGATTCCTTGCAATACTCCACCATTCGCGTTCAAGAGCAATTGGAAAATTTCTGGAAAATGGAAGAACTTGGTACCTTTAAGTTCTGCACCTTGGAAGAAAACGAGTGTGAATCTCACTTCAAGAGCCATACCAAGCGTGATTCTATTGGACGATTTATTGTCAGTATTCCTCTTGACAAGGCTCCAGAAGTATTAGATGACTCATACGACATAGCTAAAAAATCTCTTCTTAATCTGGAAAGAAAATTTGCTCCCAACACTGTCTTGCATCAGCGTTATGCACAGTTTATGCAAGAATATGAAGACTTGGGTCACATGTCTGTTTGTGATCCTGCACCTTCTGAAATTTCCTGCTTTTTACCTCATCATGGCATTCTCTATGAAGATAGCCTAACCACAAAGCTTCGTGTCGTTTTCAATGCTTCTGCTTCCACTACATCTGGTGAATCGTTTAATTCTTTACAATTGTTCGGCCCTACCATTCAACAAGATCTGTTCAGTGTTCTAATCCGTTTTCGCAAACATGTCTACGCCTTCTCAGCCGATATAGAAAAGATGTATCGCCAAGTTTTGATTGATGAGTCTCAAGGACCCTTGCAGCGCATCTTATGGAGTCCTGATCCAAATGATGCCCTCAAAGCCTATAATCTGAACACTGTTACTTATGGTACTGCATCTGCTAGATTCTTAACAATTCGATGTTTGTTCGAACTGGGTATTGAATGCGCACAATCCCTTCCTGAGGACTCTTGTCGATTTGTTGAGTGGAGCGAATGACGTTTCCACAGCAAAGGTACTGTGCAAAAGCCTCTCTGCTACTTTGCAAACTGGTTGCTTCAACTTACGAAAGTGGATCTTGAACGAACCTCTAATACTTTCAGACTTCACGGACTCTGACATTCATCCTATCCTAATTGATATTGGCTCGCATGATAGCACAAAGACACTGGGACTGCATTGGTCGCCACTTGATGATAAGTTGACATTCTCTATTTCTCTTACCTCTCCAAAAAGGATAACTAAGTGTGCTATCCTGTCTGACATTTCGCAGATTTTCGCCCCTCTTGGCTTGCTAAGCCCTTGCACTATTAAGGTCAAGATAATGTTGCAAGCGCTTTGGTAAGAGACACTTTCATGGGACGATAATATTCCTCGCTCCTGGTCCACTCAGTGGTTGAATTGAAAGATGATCTTCCTCCCCAAAACGAAGTTACCTTCCCCAGACGTATCATCTGCGATGAGCCAAAAAGTACACAGCTTCATGCCTTCTGTGACGCGTCCATCAAGCCCTATGGCGCCTGCATCTATGTACGCTCTGTTGATCAAAACGGTGTTATTTTCTCAAATCTCTTGTGTTGGAAAGCCAAAGTGGCGCCTGTCTAGTTTGTATCTATTCCCAAACTAAAACTAGAACTTTGCGGTGTTCTCACTCTCGCCCGCTTAGCCCATCAGGTTACTTCTGTGCTCTAAATGACGTTTGGTCAGTGCTTCTTCTAGACTGACTCCACTATTGTACTTGGTTGGTTGAAAATGCATCCAAATCTTTTCAACACGTTTGTCGCCAATCGTATATCTGAGATCCAGACACTCTCCAAGAATTCTGTGTGGAATCATATCTCCAGTGGAAACAATCCGATCGACATCCTCTCAAGAGGGATCTCTTCTACTGTGCTGAAGGATTCTGCCTTGTGGTTTCATGGACTACCATGGCTCTCTCTAGAAGAATCTTCCTGGCCAACTCTGCAAACGCCTTCCATACCGCTTGATCTTCCACTAGTAAAGATGTTAGATGTAATATCTACCATCTGCATGTTCTTCATTTACGGTTTCAAGATTCTCTGATTTTGATCATCTAAATCGCACTGTTGCCTTTATATTGCGTTTCAAGAACAATTATCTATGTCTTAAGGATGCCCGAATGTGTTGTAGCCCTCTTACACCTTCTTAAATTGAGCATGCCTTTCTGACTCTTGTTAGACTTTCTCAAAACCACCCTTTCCAAGATGAGATTAAAATCTGTTTGCTTATTTTCTGTTTTTTTTTCAATGTGTGGCGTTACTTATTTTTTCCCTCTTCTTATTGGAACTACTCAAAGAATAAACATCGTTTGTTTTTTACTCTCGTACAATTCGAGTACTGCATCGTTTCTCTCGCCCAAATAGAACTCTATGAGCTCGTGAATCGCAAGTATGCACTTCCTTAAGTTTGTCATCATAAATTTGATATAAACAAACTCTAAAGGCTCATACACATCTACACGTACACTGCGTGCACAGATTTCATCCGAAAAAAATGCGCATGATGCGTGCGATAAGATTAGACACAACTGCACGGAATACATCCGACTGAACATGCTTATAAACAAACAAGCCTGCTCACGGAAAACTCATACATTATTACATCACCTACGACAGGGACAATTTCTGGCTCATTATTGGTAAAAATATGATTAACAATATCCTACCGTAGGTGATGCAACAATCTATGACGTTTTCGCTCTCAGGCTTTGAGTAGCGGTGGTTTTGTTATAACACAAAAAGCTGACTACTTTTCTGTGGAAGAAATGGATTTCAATACTTTGAAGAGGCGAAAAATTGCTTTTAAAGCAGTAGAGAATATTATTATTATTATTTCTGCACTTCTATAATTAATTCTTCGTTGAATGATCTTAGTTCATGTACAGCTCTCGCTTTGACTGTATAGGCCTCCATTTTTTAATTTGTTGTTGTCGAAATTCGAAAGCAAATGATGACGTAGCAGCAGTGAGCAATGTGATTGGTTGTTCGTTTGCTTCGAGCGGAAGAAAGTCGGACTAGGTCATGAGTGTCCGAATAGTTTGTAAAAGATGATAAGTTCTCGCTTGAGTCGCGCACGACGACTTGTCGCATGAAATCCGTGTGGACGCGTTTGAGCCTTTAGAGTCTATTAAGGCTGTGCCATCTATTTTTTTTTGAACCTTATACAGAGTATTTTTGAACCGGAAAAACATTCAGAAGTAGAAGCCGTATCAGGAAGAAGGAAATATTTCAAAATGTTGTTGCTTGTAAATATTCACAGTGTGTAATGGAACAAAGCTGTTTAGTCAGTGTTTAGAGTAGCATTTTGTGTCTCACGAACAAATGCCACTGAAAAAAGTAGCGAACTGATTGAGTCTATAAAATGTTACAAAAAATATTATAAATGAAGTTTCATTTGTCTAATATATTGTTGAGGAGTGAAATTTAGAATGTAAATTGAGAGCGAAATGTATCGAGTTAGAGTATAAATAACATTTTTATATAAATGGTTGAGTTACAGGAGTAATAGTGAATGAGTAATTATTAAGAAGGAGACAAACCGTTCGACAGTCAGGAAAGTGGTACTAACATAAATTGTCACTAAATTATAAAGTAGATTGATCATAAGATTCTAAATTATCCATTTTAGAAATCGTAAGGTAATGAGGATGTTGCCCTAAAACAATAGGTAAAGCTAGAGTTACAAGATGAGAACGTGAGTAGGACTTGAAACTGGGACTTGAGTAAAAGACAAGTGTAGATTGCGAGAGAAAAATACTACACCCTCTAGGTTAGCCTGAGAAGAATACAGTAACAGTGTACAAGGACGGGAGGTTGAAGCCCCCTATATTATAACACTAGTTAGAATTTCTTAGTATGATAGTGAGAATATCAGCTAAAATAGAAAGTTTTACATTTAATATATGGTAGCTCACAATGGTTGGAAATGGTCACAAAGAGTATACAGCTACTGTTTTTCTTTTATGAATGGTCAAGTGTAACTGCTGTTGCGTTGCTGCGACAAATGCGACTTTATATCGATATACTGCTTATTACATCCCATTATGTATTTCAATTAATTAAAGTGATTAGTTTGCCAATAGAATTACCCGATATAAAGGCTTTTGCATATTTTAAGACAGATGGCCCCTTCTTAGCGGTTTCTACAGAAAAACATCTTTCTATGAGAGAGGATGAGGAACACAACATTAATCCTGTCCACCATTAGGAAACACTTATTCACACGTTTAAACATTTTTGTTAAATTATGTCCGGAAAAGAGCGCACAAAACATTAACTAGTGACGTTCAGGAAAGCAAAATATAACTGAAAGAATACAGTTTATTTCCGGGTGAAGGAGAGGAGTCTTCTCACGAGACACCTCCTCCAGAGATTTCCCCAGTAAACACAAAGGCGAAAATAAGTCAGCCCGCATCGCGTATTATTTAAGTAAGGGAGAAGGAAGTTTCTTCCCCCTCTCCATATACAATGATTTGAAATCAAAGCAATTTTGCGCTTCGAAACTGGTTAAGAGGAATGCACATTGATCACTCATATAAGATAATGCATGAGATGAGTTCATACCTATAGCCTAAATTACATTATGACTTATGGACTATCAAATTAAAGGGTATAAACTGCAATTATATGTTGTTTTATGGGCGTTGCTTTTGTCTTGCTTGGTGGCCAACAACTTTTTTAAGGTTGAGCAAGTGAGATATTACCTGGGTGTTATGAACATTACGGCGAATAATGTCTTTCATGAATCTTTTTCGGGAGAGTGAGGAGAGAACTTTTCTCCACCCATTCCCTCCTTTTCATGGAAACAACCTCACAAGGAATTCCCCAGGACAGCCGCTGAGGAGAAGCCTGGCTAGTGAATCACCGTAGCCATAGCGGAGCGAGCGAAGAACCTTCAACCGGGCCACCCTCCACTGAACATTGCTGATCAATTGTCTACTTGAAAAATTTCCCGGAATAAAGGCACAAAAGTAAACAGAATGTGTACTAATATGACAAAAAAGGAAAAAATAAGTATGTGGATAATAGTAAATAAAAGAAATAAAAAACTCTTTCACCACAACAAAAATTAAGGAAAAATACAACCTGAACCTGGAAGCGCTTTTCGACAGCAAGGCTATCATCATTCAGCAGGGACCAAGGAGTACACTAGGGGGAACCGAGTGAACTGGTTTCCCCTAGTGTACTCCTTGGTCCCTGCTGAATGATGATAGCCTTGCTGTCGAAAAGCGCTTCCAGGTTCAGGTTGTATTTTTCCTTAATTTTTGTTGTGGTGAAAGAGTTTTTTATTTCTTTTAATTGTCTACTTAATTGACCCTCACCTACCTGACGTAAACACAGTTTTCGGCCTAGAGGATCTACTCAAACCAACTTAGCAGTCTTCCTTCATCATCTTACTGAACACATTGACAATAGGAAACAGGTTGACTCTTTACTTCTGGATTTCTCCAAGGCCTTTGATAGAGTGAACATCCAACTCTTGCTCGTTAAGTTGAGCTACATTGGCCTGTCGACTTCAGCACTTGCTTGGTTTAAGTCTATGTTGACGGGTAGATGCTTGAGAATGAGATTCCAGAACTCATCGTGCCCTGTGTACCCCATTGAGAGTGGGGTCCCGCAGTGTTCTTCTCTGGGCCCATTACTCTTTAATATCATTATTGCTGGTCTGCCGCATTTTCTTAAGCATCTCCCTATTCAGTTACTCTTGTATGCGGATGACATCGTTATTCCGTGTTATTGATGATTGGAGTTCCTGTAGGGTTCTACAGGAATCCCTTTCTGTGGTCGGTATATAATGGGCTTGATCTCAATGCCCAAAAGTCTTGCGTGGTTTTATTTCATCGCGCCTTTTCTATATGTTTACCAAATTACTAGAGAGTACTTAGACAGGTCTAATGGTTTTAAGGATTTTGGTGTGGCTTTTTGCTGACAATTGTTCTTTTATTAATCACGTCGAACTAATTTACCTGGATATTTCGCGCCACCTTGGTTTAATTAAAAGAATCAGTCGCTATTTTTCTGATGTTAAGACTTTACTTTTATTATATAAGGTTTTCGTCACTCCAAGACTTATTTATTGTGCTTGGATTAGGTACGGCGTTACCTTGCAGGCCATTTCCAGCATCCAGCACAAACTTTTTAGTTTTAAGGCCATTTTAATTCAGAATTTTAATTGTCACAATCAAACTTCCCTTTATCATAATGTGTTTAATATTAATGTTATTATTAGTAGTTATTACAAAAATGCCGTATCTAAAATTAAAATTAGAAAAGTTGTTTCAGAAGAAATTAAAGTAACAAAAGGCCTCCGTTAGGGTTGCACCATATCACCTACATTATTTAAGATATTTATACATAAAACATTATCAAATTAGAACAAAAATGTTCAGGAATAGGAATACCAATTGGAGATGGATCAGCAGACACAATATATACACTGTTATTTGCGGATGACCAGGTAGTAATTGCGCAAGAGTATGAAGACATGGAATTTATGCTTAAAAAATTCTAGAGGAATATGATAAATGAGGGCTGAAAATAAATTTCAAAAAATCATTTTATATGGGATGTGGAACAGAAACCAAAGATTTAATTCTCGAAGAACAAAAAGGTTGTATTAGAGGATGTGAAGAATTTGAGTATTTGGGGGTAAAAATAGATAAAGAAGATGGACAGGAAAATGACATTAAGAACAGAATTAATAAAGGTAAAATTATAACATCAATGATGAATGGTTTCCTGTGGAATAGACATATGTCACGGAAATCGAATCCTAAAGTGATTTCCGGCGACACTGACTGCTATTACCACTCACGCATATTCACCCGTTCGATGGCGGGGGAGGAGCGGGGCAGACAGTGTCGTCATACCATTCAACACGGATTAACCAATGGAGACCAAGAGAAGCTTGGTGACGAACGATCGAAGCTTTCTTGGCGGGAGGTTTCGTCGCGGAAGAGGAGAGTGACCCGGACGACTGAACCGAAAGGACAAAAAAAGGCAGCTTGAGTCCAGAGGAAAAAGGACTCTACGTCGTCGCACGTGAAAGACGGGAACGCACGGATTCTCAGCCGGGCGGAGGCAACGAGACACCGAGTCGTCCGTTCGTTACGCCGAGACGAGGCGTGTTCGGCGGGGAAGCCCCCGCAGGCGGCGATTTCACCGACGAGCCACCCCGGCAATAGGAATGCTTCAGCCAGTACAAGACCGTATGAAGCAACCTCGAGAGTTACGTTTTGCAGAACGCTCTCCACTTCAACTACCTACTTTGTAAGTACTTTCACGTTAATGGGTTATGACCCCTGTGTCTGGTCGAAAGTGCTGAGTGACTTCTACGGCAGAGAGTTTGACGGGCGTTCGACGATACGAGGCTGTCTTCCAGCGGGGTTGAACGCCTACCTCTCGACTCAGTACGGGTTTGCTTACATAAGTTAAGTAAAATAATTGTGTCTTGCGGAGCTTTCGCTCATATTAAAAGAAGAAGAAAGAAATAAAATTAGTGCCAAACGTTTGTGACCAAGAGTTGGATGCGAACCTTATATTAGTGGTTTTAATTCTGGTCTGTTACATAATTTATTCTTTTCCTTTAGTGTCCGCCCCACACGGCGAGTTCATGTTAGCAACGAATAGTGTAGGATTATTGGGATAAGACTTTTTCTCACGGAAATTATTTCGTGAAGACTCTGTGCTTCTGTTAAATTCCGAGTGTTTATTTTGCTTAATCCATGCTCTTTGGACTTATCCTATAATTCACCTAAGACTGACTGAACTTTATTTTATTTTGAAAGGCTGGTCATGTAACTCATAACTAATTATTAGTGATATGTGTTTTGCTCTGATTTCCAGCCACTGTTTTGAACCTTGTTGAATATTATGTTTATGTCCAGGCATAACCCTCGTAAGAGGCCACGCCAGGTGCTAATTGTAAAATTAGTTATTTGAAAAGTGCTCTGCTCCTTTTTTGTCTAATTAGTTGTACGTTTTAGACTAAGTGTTTGGAGGCAAATTATGGATTATTGGTATTATTTGCTTTAGAGAATAAGAATTGTATTTAGTAATCTTTTCTTGTTAATTTGTGTAGTTAAGCAAGTATTAGCAAATAGTTTATACGTTGAGATATTTAGATTTTGTGTATTTTTGTAAACGGCCGGTCAACCCGATTAGTTATTGTATGATTATACCACATGCGGATGTTCTTTGGTTTTCGAGTGTAGTAGACCAAGTCAAGTGATGTTGATATCTTAGCTTGTAAGATTATTTTTGGTTTAGCCTTGTTGC
>JAHWFO010010429.1:0-10591 GCA_023313115.1 Rhysida immarginata
ACAAGCGCATCGTGAATAATGATAGCACGGTCTTTCAATCTAACCGGGTTTAGTTTGAAAGACCGTAGTGATAGTAAAATGACAAAAAACAAATCACCTTTAACCTCAAAGCACATTAGAGAGAGAGAGAGATTAGTATGTGAGTGGAAACACATGAATTGGAAGGATGAATGGGTAACTGTCCTATTTAGTGATAAAGTAAGTGGAACTTAGATGGACTTTATAGTTTAGCAGAATATTAGCATAACCTATGAAAGAAACCTAGGCCTTTTTTCAGTAGACAACAATGAGGTGGCTCGTTGATGATTTGGGTGATGTTTGAGTTCATTGGTATAAGCAACATTGCCTTTCTAAGTGGTCTAACTACTAATAGGCTAAATAATAATAATTATTAACTTGAGATGCGTCTCCAAGCATAGGTAATGATTTTTCAATTGAAAAATCATTACTAATAGGCTCTTACTGGTTAGCTTTTACCTGTTTTTGAGCAACTAGGTGGTCAGGATTTTATTTTTCAACGAGATATTACCTGTATTCATAATGCTGCATTAATGACACAATGTTTAAAGATTAAAATATCAATATTGTGAAATGGCCAGCCAAAAGTCGGGACTTAAACCCCATTGAAAATCTTTGGGGGCATTCTGACCCATGAAGGATGCAAGAGATAAAGAGAGCCATTGAATAGTCTAGGGACGATTTGAAACCTGAAATATTGTTTCAATTAATTAATTCAACGCCAGATCGTATATTAAATTATTTTGGAGAGTATAACTAATCTTTTTCTTGATTTTTTTTTTTTGTTTATTTAAACATAGATTTCAAAAATTCTTTAAACTTTTGAGACAGTGAAACTTTGGATTTTTTTTAAATTTTGAGTGCTTTTATTCTTCATTTTTATTAAAATTTTGGCAAAACGCCTGAAATACTGACCAAAATTAAAATATATATTTTAATAATTTTTTATTTTTTTCCCGGGTTCTTGTGTCTCGTCCTTCTAAACCGTCATTTAAACATTTTTTTTGTAATTTTTAGGTAAAATTTTCCGTCAAAAATCATGATTCTCTAAACTTTTAAGATGCACCTGAGTAATTCTTGCTCTATCATTTTCTGACAGTTCGCACAGCATCGTAGGTTTCCTAAAGAAGCAGTCAACTGTTTATTCGACTCGCTGCTAAGTGAAACGTTGATTTCGTAATGAAAATAAACAACGTAACCCGTGTGGGTTTTTCACTTAACATCATTAGGGAAAGTGCGTGCGTGCTTGTTACCTTGTTGTCTCTCGTTGGCGCTGAGTGAAACAAGATCCTTGCCTCCGTGGGTCTCTTATAAGTTTTAGCCTACACCCCGCCTCGTCGTTGGGGGATTTCCTTCCAAAAGCGTCTCTGGGAGTTGAGAGAGCGGAACTTGTTGTTCCTCATTATGTCCTCCAGGTAAATGCTCGTGTCATGTTTTCGTGTCGCACGTGACTCGAGGGGAACCCGCATCCTCGACGATGACTAGCCCATGATTAGATGAGGAAAAGCAAACGCAACACCAAAGGGACCTCTTCCTTCCCTGTCGCGGGGTTTTTCTCTTGAGACACGAGAGTGGCAACATGAAGACGCATAAGCTTTCAGAAAATTTGAAACTGCGACGGATAGATTCCTTCCCTGCTTGCTTCTTAATTGAAATTGTTTATTAATCTTTAAAAACACTGAAGGGTTCATTGGCATTCGTGTTTAAAGAGAAACGACATTTTTAATGCATGTATTGCATGTTTTAAGCATCAAAAACACCCTTCGAAAATAATCGGAATACACTTTACCTGTGGTTAAATGCACAAGGAATACGCGATTAAGTGGAACTTCTTTACCTTCTCCCTTTCTTCTTACAAGATTGGCCTTGAATGTTGCTACAATCCCTAGCAAAAAGTTCTGGAACATAATTTATCATTGCTAAGTTAGCTGTTTTTATTTAAGTGTTAGGAAAAACATTAAGAACTGGTCACAAATTTGTTAATTTTTTATTGAAGAGCTCGTCAAAGGCTACAATCTGAACAAAAAGACATTGAGATTGTTGAATATAGAAATTAAGAAAAAAATTCCAAAGTTTGTGTCTGCTGAAAAGAAATATTGGAACATAAGAAGCTGTGGAAAAAAGTAACGGAACATTGCCATCTTGGCGAATAAAGAACCAAAAAAAAGTTTTTCTAGTATTTTGTGGCAACTTCTTTGGCCTTAATGACTGCTTTTATGCGCTTTGGTATTGAAACAATTAATGATTTTCAATAATCTTGTGGAATACTATTCCAACATTCATGCAGTGCTTGCTTCAGTTTATCCTTGCTTGTGGGTTTTTCTCATTCACAGGTTTCTTTAGAAAACACCAAACGATTTCTATGGGATTGATGTCCGGGCTGTTGGCTGGAAATGCGTAATAATTTTTGCGCGATAACAAGAAATATTGTCATCTTGAAAAATGATGTCCTCGTCGCCAAACTGGTCTTCCAAGGTGGGAATAAGAAAATGCATCAACATCTCCTTGTAGGCTTCTACATTAACTATTCCTTTGGCAATACAAAATTTGCCAACACCTATTGCTGAATACACGACCAAATCATTAGTCCAATTGGAAACTTCTCCTTTTGTATGAGGCAATCTTGTTGATACTTTTCATGAGTACGGCGCCAAATAAAGTTTCCTCCTCCATCTCCACATCCAAAAAATACACGACTCTCATCACTAAACACAACTTTTTCCCAGTCACTCTGGTCCCAATGTTTATGTTCTCTGGCCCACTGAAGACGCTTTTGCCTCTGAAGTTTGGTAATGCGAGGTGCAGTCAGTGCTTTGCAACATTTGAATCCATGTTCGTGAAGACGGTTTCTTACTGTTCTATCACTGACGTTTACTCTACACTTGCTCCATTCCGCATTAATCACTTTAGAAGATACTTTTCTGTATTTCCAGCAGATTTTCTTAAGAATAATTTGAAAATGGTCATTGGAGGATTTTTTCACGCCAATACTTCCGATATTAATTAATAAATAGCGAAAAATAGCAAAGAAAATTCCACGGCTCTAGCTTAGTGGTTAGAGCGTTGGGGCGTATACCCAGAGGTCCCTGGTTCGAATCCAGGCCGTGGAATTTTCTTTGCTATTTTTCGAGATTTTCTTAAGTTTTCCATCCTGCAATGTTGAAGTTTTCTTTGGTCAACCTCTCCTAGGTTGTGTTTTAGTACTGCCGGTTTCTTTCAACCTATTCCAGATTCGGTTAACAGTTCCAAACCCACATCCTACGATTTGTGCCACTTCCCTCTATGTTTTACCATCTTCCATATGACGGACAACAAGGTTTTTGTTATCACTAAAATAGTGCTTTCGTGCAGCTATGTTGACACTTCGCAAATCGAAATTATTAAAAAAAAAAAATTGTTTGACCATACCCCTCCTTTGTGTATGCTTTTAAAAATGGAACAATCCAAAATTTGCATCGCAAAAGATGTTACAGATTGTTTTAAAGCAATGTTCCGTTACTTTTTTCCACAGTTTCTTATGTTCCAATATTTTTTTCCAGCAGGCACAAACTTTGGAATTTTTTTTTCTTAATTTCTATATTCAATAATCTCAACGTCTTTTTGTTCAGATTTTAGCCTTTGACGAGCTCTTTAATAAAAAATTAACAAGTTTGTGACGAGTTCTTAATGTTTATCCTAACACTTAAATAAAAGCAGCTAACTGAGCAAGGATGCATTATGTTCCAGAACTTTTTGCCAGGGGTTGTAGATGCCTTTTACCAAAAAAATTCGAAAGTACAAGAACTTAGGAATATTTTCGAAAGCTTTCGTATACGAAAAGTCACAAAGTTCGTGTTTTGAGAGGAAATAGATACACTTTTGAATGTCAAGTTAGAATGCGGTTTACATCAATTAAAAACCAATGTGATCTCTTCTGGCAGATTGAAGTCTGTCTTCTTGATGTCGCTTATTCAGTGATGGCTTCTTCTTGATATGCTCTCGTATAAGATGTGGGCATTCTTGAATAACACGCTGGGCATTTCGCAAATTTGTACAGAACCCATCTCAATTGGCCGTGCTGTTTGATGCGGTTCTTAAGAATGCGAAGAGTTGCTCTGCCATCGATTGCGCGAAGTCTTAGAAACCTTTCTAGCTTGCATAATCTTCAGGATTCCTAAGTACAGTAAGGTCGTGGTAATCTGAACTCCTGGTGATCCGAATCCCTTATAATCCGAACTGCCTCTCCCCTCTCAGTCTTGCTACAGTACATTTTTCATTCCATAATGAACTCAACCAACAAGAAAAAGTTCAAAGATCCAGGATCTTTCAGTTTTGATTTTGCGACAAAGGCAGTGCTTTACTGTAAATGTATTGTACAGGGTGTTGCAAAAGTATACAAGACAATACTGCTGGGAAGCCTATCTTCTCACTTCAGAGGCCGCTTCATAAAATGATAATTGGGAAATTTTATTTTGTTAATCCTTTATGCCGAAGTTGGTAAAAATGGAAATTGATACTTCTTCATATCTTAAATTTCTAATCTGTAGCATGTAAAGACATAAAAAATAATTTACAAAGATCTAAAAAATTACAAGAATATAATTAATAAGTAAAGAGAAAAATGAAGCATTTTTTTACCACCCTTACTCTTAAAATGAAAGTTTAAGTTTTATCACTTAGAAGAAACAGTCTTATTGGCAAAACAAATTCTGACGTCACAAACTGCTCCACGCAAACAAAACTCCATAGACATGCAGGAAAATCTTTTTAAATTTTTTTTTTTGGGGGGGGGGAGGCAAAAAGCGAAATTGGAAAGAAAAACTTGCTAAAATGTGTTGTCATCAGGAGCAAACATGTATGTAAAATTTAAGAGCGAATGGAAAAGCGGAAGTGCTTCAAAATTCGATTGAAAGGTTCCGTACCATCTCACAAGATCCAAGAGCGAGTTAATATAAGGGTGGTAATAAAAAGAGAACTTAATAAGATTTAAAAGATTACTAAATAACAAAGCTTCTAACAATCCAAGTAATCTCAAGTCCACTTCTCGTAGAAACGGACTTCATTTGTTGACTCGGCACTTGTTTAGAAGGTGACAAATGTGAAATGATAATGATGAAAAATTTTGAATTTTGAAGGTCTTGAAGAATTTGAATTTTGAAATTAAGTTCCGAAAAGTTAACAATAAAAATTTCGATGAAATGAAAATCCAGTCCAATAAATAGCCAATTATTTCATGATACTTAAAAATTAAACATGAAATTCCATGATAACTTAAAAATAAAAATTTATATATTAAAATAAAATTCCATTTATATTATTTGGGTGAATTAATAAATGTAATCACATATTTACACATTTAGTGCCTCAAGGTAACCTTCATACCTGATACCATTTATGGTCTTAATCGAAACCATTAGTAACATTATCCGCCCAATCACACTTTCAATTCACTAGCAGCTAATATAATCGCAGGACACCTCCTATTAACGCTACTAGGAAATCAAGGGCCTAATTTACAAAGACTAGTCCTAATCTTGTTAATTTCATCTCAAATTTTATTACTTCTATTAGAAACAGCAGTAGCCATTATTCCATCATATGTATTCACAATTTTATCTGTACTTTATTCAAGAGAAGTATCTATCTTGTACAGAGGGTAGATTATCGCAGTACATCTGATTTAAGTGAATAGTAAAAGTCATGTAAATTACTACATTATTTACCTGTATTCAAAGATATACAGTAATTTTTGTAACAAGGGAAGAAAATGAACCAAAAATAGTGACACAGTATGCTAAGTTTATTAAGCCTAATGCGTTTCGGTATCTCACTATCATTGGAGGCATATAGCTAGTGTTTGTATAGTTGCGATGGTAAATTATGCGTAGTTGAAATTTTTTTTATTAAGTTTTCTTTTTCGGGATAGCTACTGTATTTCTCAATTACATAATTAAATGCGTTTTATTTACGAGGGCGAGTCAAATGAAAGTGAGCCAATCCATCCTGCGCATAAATGGTTTGGTCTATTATCTGCGACGCATGCATAGCACACAGGCAACTCTCATTTACGAAAGTGACACTTAAGTGTGAGTATAAAATTTGTTTAATGCTCTCATACGCTGGGTTGAACACGGTAGGGTGACATAATGGACGCTCCAAAAGATGAACAGCGTGGTGTGGTCAGGTTTTTGACAGCTGAAGGTATTTCCCAACACGAAATAAGTCGCCGTATGGCTGCCGTGTACGGCGAACATTGCATTTCATTGCCCACTGTGAAGCGTTGTAGCAAATGGTTCAAAGAAGAACGTGAAAGTTGCAACGACGATCCAAGACCGGGCCAAAGCAACAATTGAACAGGTTGATGAGCTGATTAGACAAGAACGGCGGATAAACATCGATGAACTGGCAGAGCAATTGAAAATCAGCTCAAGGGAAACAGATTTGTGACGGACGACGACGTGAAGGAGTCAGTTACAGACATTTTGAAGCAGCAACCCAAAGAGTTTTATGAGAATGGAATCACGCGACTCGTTCGTCAGTGGGACAAATGTCTAAATGCTCATGGAAACTACTTTTAAATGAAGTACTCCGTTTGTCATATATTCGCATTGGCTCACTTTCATTTGACTCGCCCTCGTATATGCAATTTCTGTTTTAATGTTTGTACAGTACGCAGACTCGCTAATCCGAACACCTTGCCTCAATTAGCCGGATTATCGCGACCATGCAGTAATTCGAAACTGCTTTCGGAGTTCTCGTCAATCGATGCCCAATTTCTCGAATTGTTTCAGAGCGTCAATTTTTCGGATAACATCGAAGAGTGTTCCATTACAAACAGATAATTACTTAGGTGAAATCAAAATTGGACACAGAGTGGTAAGACCCTGAAAACAGCTGACGTTTCCGATAGAGATTACCCTTTGTGAAAGCAAAAAATAGAAATAAGGATAGTCTCTATTCGAAACGTCAGCTCTTTTCAGGGTCTTAATACTCTACGTCCAATTTTAGTTTATTCCAGGATTTTTGTGACTTGTTCGTCTTTTCTTCTACATCCATCATCACGTGAAATCAGGTATTCAGCTTCTCAATGTGAACTTAGATGGTTACCTCCTTCAACGCAGATTAAATCTATTCGTCTTTATTAAAAATTCAAATTATTACTAGCTGGTGCTATTTTTTTGTCGCAAATGTCGTATAACATAAGTTTTTTGTTTTAAACTGAAACGCATTTTATTATTAAGTTTACAAATATTGTATGGAAGTATTAGTAAATTTATTACTTGGTTTATTAAACAGATTTCAGTAAAAATATTAGTGGTGGTAATTTTTTGTCACCGTCTGCAATTTATGTGTTGTGTTTTGTAAGACGGTGTCTGGGATAAATTTATAATTGTCATTAAGCTCAAGCAAGGCTGACTAGATTGCGTATGTCTATGAAAATACTCTTGTCTGCACGAGTATTTGGCAACAGGATATGATGCGTTGGATTCTTTCGTCTGTTCTCTGATATGGGATTTCCTGCAAGACCCGTCGGTCGAATTCTTGATAACGTTTTCTGTTTAATAATTTGGTTTTATATGATAATCATGGTTCCTTCAATTACTCTAACAAAGGCTTGACGCTTTTCTATCGACTTGATGCTGGTCGAGGTCTGAAGGATGTCTACTATGGAATTCCTTTCCGAAACGTGATTGAAGGTTTTGTTGGACGGTCTAAGGTTTCTATCAGTCATTCAATTTGTTTTGTGCAAAGGTGAGGTGGGCCGATTGGAGAAAAACAATTCTTTGAGTGATTATTATTGTTTCACTTATGAAAGTATTAGTAAATTTATTACTTGCATGATAATAATAATAATTATAAACTGGAGATTTGTCTCCAAACACAGGTAATAATTTTTCGATTGAAAAATGGAAGGTAAAATTCTGCGACCTGGATTCGAATCAGGAACCTCGACTAGCCCAATTGGTAGAGGTGTCGGCCATGATAGTCGAGGTTCCTGGTTCGAATCCAGGTCTCAGAATTTTACCTTCCATTTTATCTTCCATGGGGCTCCCCTAACGTGGAGAACGCGCTGAGCAGGCTGTCTTGAAAGGATCAGAACCTCAGTCCAATCCTTACTCTGGCTTCCCTTCAATTAGACGAGACAATTACTTGCTTGAATTGAAATTTAAATAATATTTGTATAATCTTAATGAGATAAAACTTTTAATAAAACTAGTTGAAAGTCACTTTTTAAGTCTACAACAGGCATTTTTTGAGTCCTTGATGTTCTTGTCTCACAGGATGTTTGTGGAGTTGATGTGAAGACGCCTCTCATGATTCCTGTTAGGATTTATTTTCTTGAATTTTGAAGTGAATTGCAAAGCATGAGTTGATTTTGAAGTTCATTTAATAAAATTTAAGATGATAGACTAAACCTAAAAATGTTTCAGGAGATTGTCTTCCTCTATCTTCAGGACCCAAAAATTGACTGTTACAGACTTAAAAAGTGACTTTCAACTGTTTTCATTAATTAATTTAAGTTTTATCTCATTAAAATTATAGGAAGTTTTAGTTATTTACTTATTAAATTAATTTATTGTTGTTGTTATTTACCGAGTCCGGAAAGCAGCAAGTGCCAGAAGAGGGCCAAGTTTGTAGGACTCCAGAGAATAATCAGTGGAAGTAAGTGTAGAAGTTTTCCGTACTCTGACTTTCTTTAGGTATTTGTAAACTTATGGGTTTCCATTCAATGTTATTTAAGCTAATCCCGATGGCGGAAGGACGACTCCCTACAGGCGTTATATTTCAAGTGACTCTTTTTGTCTAGTTTATTTATTTATTGATTCAATTGGTTTGTGTAATGCACGTCATTTGTTATCGTCACGTTTCACTAAATGTGAATTAGTGAGGTTAAACGATGATCGACTGTATTTGTGGTGATTCCCGTTTGGCTTCAGGCACCCTATATTCAGGACCCCTAAGGCAGGAAAGGTTTCTGATGATCGTTTGGTCTCGTCTAGAAACGAAATGAAAGCCATGAAACAATGCGCATTGGGAGGACGGGGGGGGGGGGGAAAAAAATGGGACGAATCGGATTGCTAACCTTGTCGATGGAATTTTTTTTTTAATGTCTTGAGCTGAATTTGGACGGAAGAGGAGTTCATTCTAGATGGAAATGAAGAAGGAAGTGGTGTGGTGGAGGAGACAAAGAGGTGCGAATTAGCGGGTGATGGGCAAACTCTTCTTTTTTTATATATATATTTTTTATTTTATTTAAACATCTTTTTTTTTATTATTGTTGTTATGTTTTCCTTTCTCTGTGAATGCAGCGTGTAAATTGTGTTTGATCATCGACACATATTTTTTGATGTGGCTCACTCTCCCCCCATCCCGGCCTCCAATTTAACCTTTTGCGAATGGCGGCTGCTTTTGTGTTGTGGCGTGGAATGCCTCCACTTTCTCGCCCCGAGTGACGATGATGATGGAGTCGCTCTCTCCTCGTCGGGTGCGTTTTAATTTCGCCCCATAATATCCAGGTGCCTGCTTTCCCCCCTTCTAATTACGACGGAAACCGATCGACTGAAGTGACGGCAGAGGAGGAGGTGGTGGTGGGCTCTTCTTGTGTTTCCAAGAGAGGCCGCTGCCGCCAATTACCCTGGTGACGATGGCCGCCGGCTGCATCCACTCACGCTCTCCCTCCGTACGTCGTCCACCGCCTCGACCGACCGCGCACCGTCAGCAGCAGCAGCAGCGGCAGCGGAACGAATAGGCCCGATCGAGGGTTAAAAGATGGCTCCAACGAGGGTTGACAGACGCCAATTAATGCGCCTCCTTAAATGAAGGAGAGACGCGAACAATTAAGTTGGGCCCCATGTTAATTTGCGAATTAACCTTGGCTCTCTCTCTCTCTCTCTCTCTCTTTCTCTCTCCCCTTTTCTGCGCATCCCCTCCTTTGCATTGATCCGCCGATCGATCGCCGGGGCCGGCGACCAACTAACTTGAGCACCGACACCGGGCGATTCTGTCGGTTAAGAGCAGTGTTGGAAGACGAAATACAAATAGATCCTTTGCTTTAGATCGTTTGACGCAGCTTGTTCGGTTGATAAATAAGACGTCGATTCGCGTATTTGTTTTTGAATCTGAGCTGCCGATTTGACCAGAAGAATCGATGGATTAGGAATGGTATCGGCGATGAATGGGTTTCTCTCCCCGTAGAATTTTAGTTCATTTTAATTTCTCGGGAAATCCTGGAATACTTTTCTTTTAGTATAATTTTGAGTTAAATTATCGATCGTCAGGTGATGAATTGCCAGTGATATCTCTGGAAGTTTCAATGATACATGCCATCGTAAGTGCGATAGTAATTTTGAAAGAAATAGTCTTGTGTATATATTAGTATATATGTATTTTAGTATACCAAGGCTCATACTAATTCAAGATTGCGGAAAATAAAGATAAAACTTAACGAAATGTTAAAGCACTAGCAGCATATACTTTCAGTATAATTTCTTAAGCAAATTCTGTGTCATCCGTCGCTAAAAAGTTGGTTATCCGGACCGCTACACTGAAAGCTGACATCTTAAGCCCGCTACTCCATAGAACTTGGGCTTAA
>JAHWFO010010430.1:0-23123 GCA_023313115.1 Rhysida immarginata
ATTTTTTAAAAGAAACCATTATATACCTATAAATATACGTTCTATTCTCATACAAATGAATACAGATAAGTAGAAAAAGACTCATAAATATATGCTACAGCTACAACGCATTTCAGGCATTATTTTTTAGAGGGTGATCCCAAACTTTTTTTTGGTTCAGTTTATTACTGGTCTGTATTTGCTTCGGGACAAAACTTTCACTGAAATATATGCGGGGTAACATGCTGTTTACAACCCTGAAGTTCAGGATAATTCATGAAATATTTTCCTAGATATTCAACAAATGTCTAAAATCGAAAGTGTTCAGATACTTTTGATCATTTCGAGTATATCATGTAATAAATCAAGCATCTCGTAACGACCTGTCATGAACGAAATAATAAGAGTAATTATTAAGTGCGAAGATGGTCGATTTTAATTCAGGGGTACCTGTGCTAATGATACAATTTTGGTACTATAACGCCGTAAACGAAAGTGAATAAAATTATTTTTCCTCGACCTTTGTAGCGGTCCTCACCTTCACAAATAAGAATTGAAAGCATATATTTGATTTTCAACATTGAATTTTATTGTGGTTTGCTGAGACATGCACTTTCATGTCTCTTGCTAGTGATGCATGAAATGGATTTTTTTCCTTTAGAGAATTTGAATGTTACAGTTTTAATAGGAAGGCGTGGATTTCGGCGGAATGTCTCCCCGACATTTGTGGATAGGAAGCATCATCGGTTCCAACCTCGTCAATCACAATTCCGGGAAGCTCTTCCTAAAGAACATCGATTTATTAAGTACCGAAAGGTGCTTTATGCTTTCAGTGTGGAGAAACGTGTCTGTCTTTCTGTCTGTCAGTCCGTCCGTAACTCTAACTTCTACTAGGCTATGAAAGATTTTCAAAATCTGATTTCGTCAATCGATTGATATGTTTCATGACGCGAACCAATCACAAATATTATCTAAATCGGTTAATTGGAACGTGCACAAATGGTTCCTCTATTTTCCCACCTAGCAATTTTCAATGGGAAGATATAATAAGTAATACATCAAACAAATCGTAACGACGAGCTATAAGTGGTTATTAATTACTGTTTTCGTCAAATGATAAATATGGTTCCGCGAATAAACTGTTATAAAGATTGGCATAATGAATACAATGGCACGTTCTCTAATGGTATCTTTATGACACCCTCAAAACTTTTCAGTAACATATGGCATGTAATAAATCAAACTATTTGGAATGACGTAAAATTATTGATAGTCGAAATTGATTCAAAGGCAGCTGGTTTAGTGGAACCATTATAGTTCAATGAAACGTTCAATGCTAAAATATGGCATGTAATATGTCAAGCAACTTGGAATCATGTGTCATGAATGAATATAACGGAAAATTATGATAATCCAAATTGGTCCATAGAAACTTTCAATGTTAACATAGGGTACATGAAAAATATGGTTCCGCGAATGGTTCAGTTTATCCTTTCGGTACTTGGTTATGTCTTTCTTAACGGTTTATTGAATTAATACTCATGATTTCGGCCTGGAAATGGACGCGGGCATTAAAAAAAAAATGAAGTTCATGATGTTTTATTATTTTACATTATAGTGTTACATTTAAAAAATTTTGATAATATTTGATTGTTTTCGGGAACAGACGTTATAAAAACTGTCATTAATAAGTACCGAAAGGTAAAGTGTGGAGAAACGTGTCTGCTGTCTGTCTGTCTGTCTGACTGTCTGTAACTAAATCCTCAAAATCTTTTTTGTCAATCGATGAATATGGTTCATGGCACGAATCAATCAAAAATATTATCTAAATCGGTTCAATGGCACGTGCAGAAAGGGTACCTACATGACCCTACCTAAGAATTTTCAATGGAAAAGTAAGTAATATATCAAACAAATCGTAACTACGAGCTATAAGCGGTTATTAATTACTGTTTTCACCAATTGATAAATATGGTTAGGCCCATGAACCAATTTGAAGATGGTCGTAATCGATTCAATGGCACGTGCTCTAATGGTACCCTCATGATACGCTCAAAAATTTTCGCAGCCAAGATATGGCTTGTAATATATCAAACGAATCGGAAGGACCTGCTAAGAACGAATATTTAAGATTAAATACAAAATTCGGAGAAGGTCTACACTTATTAAAGGGTTCCTGTGTTAATGATACTACTGTTGTACTAATGGAAATTTTCACTGCTAAAATGTGACATGTAATATATCAAACGACTTGGAACGACCTGTTATAGATGAATATATAAGAATAATTTCACTGTTCGAAGATGCTCGATATTTATTCAGCGGTACATATTCAAAGGATACCACTATTGTATCATTGGAATTTTTCACAGCTAAGATATGGCTTATAATGTATCAAATCTCGGAACGACCTGTTATGGATGAATATATTAGAATAATTATAAATTTCGAAGATGTTCGATATTTATTCAAGGGTACCTATGCTGATGATACCACTATTGTACCACAGGAAATATTCACCGCTAAGATATGCCATGTAATATATCAACCGACTTGGAACGACCTGTTATGAACGAATATATAAGATTATTTAAAAAATTCGAAGATTTTCTACATTTATTAAAGGGTGGCTGTGCAAATGATACCACTATTGTATCACTGGAAATTTTCGCTGCTAAGTTATGGCATGTAATATATCAAACGACTCGGTACGGTCTGTTATGGACGAATATATAAGAATAACTTCAAAGTTCGAAGATAATCGATATTTATTTAAGGGTACCTGTGTTGATGATACCAAAATTGTACCACTGGAAATTTTCACTGCTAAGATATAGCATTAGTATATCAAACGACTCGAAACGACCTGTTATGAACGAATATATAAGATAAATAGCAAAATTCGAAGATGGTTGAATTTGACTCAGTGGTACATGTTCAAATGATATCATTTTGGTACCATTGAAAAACTTCAATATTAAAATATGCCATGTAATATATCAAACAACTTGTAACGACATGCTATGAAAAAATACATAAGAGTAATGGTCGACACTCATTTGGGGTATCTGTGTTATTGATACCACTATTGCACTACTGGAAAGCTTCAATGCTAAGATAGGGGAAGTAACATATCAAACAACAACTAACAACATGCCATGAACGAATATATAGGAATAGTTATAAAATTCGTAGACTATCGAATTTGAATAAATGGAACCTGTTTTAGGTTTTCAAAAGCAATTCAAAAATTTTGGAAGTATGTTTCGAATAGTTTATGTGCCGGCGATTATTTAGCCTTTTGGTACTAAATTATGTCATTCCTTAAAGGTTTATTAAATTTAGCAATAGTCTTAATTGTGCGGTAACAATGGGAAGGTTGCAGGTAAATGACTATGTCGTTTTTGTTTTGTTATGCGTGGAATTCGTAAGATGAGCGGTCGTAGGCAACACCACCTCTACTTAAAGCATGAGCGCGAAAATTTCATATATTGTTACATCATCATGCAGAGTCATAATTTAGGGCTTATTATTGGGAGAAATACGACTAAACATGACAATAATAACCCTAAATTATGAATCCGCATGATGATGTAAAAATGTATGAAATTTTCGCGCTCAGGCTTGAGTAGAGATGGTGTTGTCGTAGGACGCTTACTTTTTTTTACTGCAATATTTCGGAGCAAACGGGTAGTCGTGACATTTGATAATTTTCTCTGCTTAAAATGGCAAAAGCCCGTAGCCCTGAAAAGAGACTGGACCTGGTAGTCCCAATAATACAGGGTCGAGTCACATTATTATAACCAATCTCTACGTTTGTCTTCGACGTTGCCCAGCCGAGGAACAATGTCACGTGTTGGGAATTTGTTAGGTGACTAAATAAGGTAGGTTTCCACTACGATAAAAACATATCACTCACTGCTGCAATGGGTAAGAAACGTGATAGATTGGAAAAGGGGATGACAATCGGCTTTCGGTCCAAGGGTGGCAGTATTTCAGAAACTGCGCAGTTTGTGAACTGTTCTCGTGCTGCTGTAGTTAAAGTGTATCATGACTGAGAAAATGGGACCTTTCAGAATAAAATGTTCACCACGTGCCATTGATGAGAGAGGTGAACGTCGGCTAGGAAGGCGTGTGAAGGCCATTCGAAGAGCTACAGTGGACCAACTTACCGCTCAAACCAAAGAGGATGCTACCAGACATGACTCTAAAACCACAGTACAGAGGACCCTGCTACGTATTGGCCTCCGCAGCAGACGCATTGTCATCGCACCCATGCTGACGAAGGTTCATCGTCTAAAACTGCTTCAATTTGTAAAAGGTTGTCTTCTGACTGGTAAAAGGTTGCCTTCTCCGATGAGTCACGATTTCTGCTCCACAGAAGTTACGGCCGTTGGTGGGTAAGGCTAGAAACCTCCGAGAACAAGCATCCTGCAACCATTGTTGGACGGATTCAGGCTGGTGGCAGCAGCGTCATGATGTGGGCAATGTTCTCATGACATTGCCTGGTCCCCTTGATACCCGTGTGTTACGCCATACTTCGAATTGTAAACAAGCACGGTCATATTCAAGCGAGGAGGTGACGGTAATTACGAAGTACGAAGTAACAGAATTCGACCAATAGGAGTGAAGGGAAGATGAAATGGAAAGAGAAGAAGAGGAGGAAGAGGTCAGTCAGCTGGAGCAGAGGAAGCGTTAGGAGTGATGGAAGTAAGAGCGAGAGATTTCGTGCAGCCCGACTGGGGAGCTCGGATATGAAGATATCGGATTCTCTTCATATGGACAGTAAGGCAGAAACTACAGAAAACGGTAGTATAAGAAATGGAAGTCGGCGTGGCTCACAGTCAATCTTTGTCGAAGGAAAACAATTCCTTTCTCAGCGAGAAACGTTGCTGAACGGCTCACAAATCAGCGTATGTGTCTCTGCTTTATATATATGCCCTAGCAAATCTCCAAATAGATTACTGGTATAAAGTTAATAATGCTAATTGGGAATCTTGGCGGGAATTCGAATTGCGCCGTGCCAAAGGCATCCTCCCATATGGATTAAATGGATTCGTCCAAGATAAGAAAGGCCGCCTCGCGCTTCATTAAATTGGCTGAGAAAATTGTAAATTATTTTTTTGTGTGCTTGCGTAAAACAACATACGGCTAGCCCATTTAAGCTGTAATTCAAAACTTCTTGGGACTATAATTGTGAATCTATCCTGCGGAACTAATCTACTCTAGTTGTGGAGCTCTTGCATTCGGAGAATTTTAATATATCTTTAAAAGTTTTTGCGCTTTAGGAATTACAACGTGTGTTTGAGTTTTGTGACGGGAAGCCCGGATCTAATCTAATTTTCAGACTTCTACACTTGTATTCGCTTATTAGCGCAAATTTTTGCTTAGTGACTTTAATGCTAATTCAAGCCAGTTATTGCTTATTGTGGCTTGATTCGTTTCTTCCTTCCACCCTTGTTTCTGGATACGGAAGTTCGACCATATTTATCTACATTGCAACGGACTCGTACTTTATTCTCGGTGTTACAGCAACGTTCTGTTGGAAGCATCACCGTATCTCAAATTATTTATTTTTCGACAGCTGTTTATTGCTTTATCTCAATTCGTGCCGTTTGGGCCTAGTGTGATGTTAAGACTAGTTTTAGCTTACATTTATTAACTGGCAATTAATGTTTCTATCTTTTCTGGAATTTTTCAAGTAACCAGGAGAATCGTATCGTCGGACGGGAGGATCTACGAAACTGCTGGTCCTATCAGTTCCTCGTTCTGCATGTGCCATACGACTGCATCAGAATTCGATTTCCACTGCGTTTATTTCATTTGACGGCTCAAAGAGTTTTCTTAAGCGAAGATTATTTGTCGTATCAGTTTATTGAAGCCATTTGTGTTAATTTATGATATTTACCTTTGATGATATTAATTATTTATTCACAAATTATTTATACTTACTTTAAATCAAAACATTGTTAAATGGTTATTCATTTGCTTTGGATTGTATTTAGCAAAGTTTGATTAATTAAAATCTCTGCTATTTCAAATTTTCAATTCTTTCGTCTCAGGACTTCTGTTTGGGGGAAAATAAAATTTTATTCGTTTATAATAAAATTTATCCCGTGGAAGGCACTCTCAACCGATTCGGTTATTTATTCATAATTGCAGATAAAGTACACCCATACATGTCGACTGTCTTCCAAGTACTACCCTGGCCCCCTAATTCCCCAGACCTCAATCCAATCGAGAACCTCTGGGATCACCTCGATCGTCATGTGCGTCCTATGGAACAACCACCGCGTACCCTTCAGCAGCTATCGATTACTTTACAGTCTGCATGAAAACAGTTACCAATAGAATCCTACCAGAATCTTATTGACTCACTCCCACGCCGACTAGTTGCTGTCCGTGCCGCTAAAGGCGGTTATTTAGGATATTAGCTGGTGGTCATAATATATGACTCTACTCTGTATGTAACTACTGAAATTTACGATCGCAGAAATTTTTCGGATGTATCATGTTCCGATTAAGTATGAATGCACCAGGAAGCGAAAAAATGAAGTCGACAATATAGTGTATTTCTTATCCGATATGGTGTGGCCATTCGAACGCATCATTTTTTTCTGCAAGGTCAGATTTGCTATATCTGATAAACAGACTGTGCATAACCAATCGACAGGAAAAGCCATGAGAGAAGATTCCAAGAAGCCAAGAGAACTAGAAGTTGAAATTAGTAGCCAAAGCATACGAAAATGCCGAATAATCCGGTAAAGGGGAGCCAGACTTGGCCAATTTAATTAGAAACTTTTTTCTCTACAAATATTTTTTTTTACTCATGTAGATTGGGAATAGACCCTCATAAGGATCGAATGAGCTACCGTTTCCATCCGGCACTTCTTGTAAAACGAATAGTGGTGATGTGGATGAGGCATCGCAATGCGGAAGGGACTATCGAAGTTACTCCTTCAGCGTCTCCAAGGCTAAAAATCAAGGGAATACGGCTAGGCGACAATTGGATCAAGCTCACCACGAGAATTGGTTAATTTAATGATTGGTTACAAGTGAAGTGTACAGCAGATATTTGTCAACGCGCTTCTCGTTTTTTTTTATTCGGATGAAGAAAAATAATACCACACAGTTACAGACACACACACACACACACGCACATACACGCAACACATACATTGTAACGTCCTGATCGATCTCCTCCAGATTGCTACTTGAGTTCTCCACACCCTCTCTATCGTCATAGTTTTTTGTGCTAGAAGCCTCTTTAACAGAATTCATTTACAGTATATTTTTAATGATGAGCCCTTAGTATTAAGAAGGAGACGTCAGGATTTAACGGCTGTGAAAAATGCCTGAAACGCATAAGCGGGCGAAATATGCTGTCGCCATTTTTAAAAGTCTGAAGGTGTTCGAACGTGAATCTATCTCATGTATCGTCTAGCTAGCAGCGGTGCATAAGCTTAGGATTCAAATATATTTCGACGCTGAAGCCTTTGCAAAGACCAAGGAAAAACATATTTGTAAAAAGAGAATAGGAAACATCTAAATCCGGTATTGAACTTATGTATTTGGATCTGAACCCCTTAACCCCTAAGATCGTTGATGTTTGTTTGCTTCTTTTCGTTTTATTCTTATGGTAGTGCAGCAGGATTTGTCCGAAAACGGGAAAAGAGCAACGTTGTTCTACGTCAAGAGGACTTTCCAAGCCCCACTACAAGTCTGCCAAAAATTTACTTAGAAGTCGGATTCGAACGTTGGATTCAGTGTTACCGCAGCTCCATCTTCTGCTGTGCATTTCCGAATGGTAGTAAAGTTTCCTCACTAACCACGTTCCTTCCTTACCCAATGTATAAATGCAGAGTTACGAAAGTTCAGTTAGTTTTATTATTGTTGTTCTCCCCCCCCCTTTACTTACCTGCCAAGTTTAGAATCTTAACTTAAAGAATCATTTAAAGATAAAAGTAGTGAAACCCAGACGGGGTAGTCCGATTCGTTAGCACTGAAAAGAAAAGTATATCCAAACTGTAATTCAAGACCCAAAAGATATTCCTAACGATAGTTACTAACCTCGATGAAATACTAACGTGATCTGAAAAAAACAAGAAAATAAGAGTTAGTTGGGTAAATTATGAACTATGATATAATTAATTAAGAAAAATAAATAGTAAGAAAAATAAAATATTTTTGTGCAGTAACTTACTAGACTAGTCGTTTAGGAGAACAGAAGAATTTGTGACAACTATTATATGGTGTCAATAGAATAACTGCACCAAACGTGATAACTTATCACAAATAGTTTGTCAACTTTATATGATGATGATTCAAATGTGATGATTTTTAGTTTACTATGGTTTATAATTAGGCATAAAGTAATATGCCTTAGGAAAAATTTTCCAAGTCAAGTAAGACTATATACCATAGGAGAAAATGGAAGTTATTATATCAAAATATTGAATTAAAAAAAAGTTAAAGTTAGCTTTTATCAAAATTCATAAAGAAATGATATATAAAAAGAAAACTTTAGTTCAAATTCTTTTTTAGAAAGATTACTTAAGATGCTCCGCTAGCACCAAGAAAATTAAATTCATCAAAGTGCCATATAGTGGATTTTTTTGATTCAAACATCATTTGAATCAGACATTGCGTTGTGTTATTTTTTTTTTTTATATTTACCAGAATCTTAAGTTAACTATAGATTGGCTGAATAAAAGTTTAACTTAGTGTGTATACAATTTAATTAGAGACAGACACATGAGGATAGAAAAATATTTGAATTTTAATAATCAAAATATAGTATTATAATCCCAAAAAAACCTTTCTCCTTAAAAAGAGAAAAATATTTAAGTTTCCCAAAGATTATATAGCATTTATATTTTAAATAAAGTACTATTAGAATTGAAAAAATACCCCAATGCTTGAATCAAGCCAGAATATTACAAGCTTAGATAGCAGAAATTATGGAATACACAAATATGTGCATCAGAAAACAGTTATAATTAAATTGTGTGGCCAACACAAAATAGTACATTGAAGAATTCAATGTAGAAATAGGTGAAATGAAATAACATAAAGTTATTTAGAGTTGAAACAGAGGGCTGCCAATGAGATCAAAATGACTCATGGATTGATTCAACTAATCTCAAAAATTCAATGCAAAATAAGCAGAATGAAATAACATAAAGTTATTCAGATTTGAGATAACGGGTTACCAATGAGGTTAAAGTAACTCATGGATTGATTCAATTAATCACAAAAATTAAGAGATTTAACATTCTCTTATAAAATTAAAAATTTCATATCATAAAGACATGAAAAACAAATATATTAGCATTTTAGCTAAAAAATTAATTATAAATGTGACTACTCATCAGTCAACCACAATCAGGATGTAAATAGAGTTACAGGGACATAAGTTAACAAATTAAACTCCCCCTTAAAAATTGACAAAAGATAATTTCAAATTACATAGTGGCCTAGTCTGAAGAAAGAAGAGAATAAAACAAAATAAAAAATTTATGAATTTAGAAAGGTTAAATTGTCCTAATTAAATTAACTAAGTCCCGCACAGCATGATGCACTACAACAGTGTGGTGGTTACATGAAAAAAGGGCTTGTAGTAAATGGAATCCGGAGAAGAGGTTGTCTGGAAATCCAGAACAATCTGCGTCAAAGTTTATGATGAAAAATGTCCATCTCAACAGATTAAACGGGTGAGAATGAAAAAATAGAAAAGTTTCTTACATTTCCTGATATTGATGAAATAGAAGGAAACAATGTAATTTATTACATTTTGGAAGTAGAACTATTGCAGACACACAGAAGAAGTAGAGAAAGCTGGATGGTATTTCATGCTGACATCCTGGCTGAAGGTCTGAAGAGCAGAAGAGTAGTAGAGTAGAAGAGTAGTGAAGAAAATTTGCAGTGTTGTCCAATTTAAGCTTTTGGAGCAACAATCCAATGGCTCATGGCTAGCACATGAAAACAATGGAAAAGCTTTTCCTGAAGCATGGACATGCAAATTATGGAATAGCATCAACTGCTGAATTTTAACAATTGATAAGCCTAAGTAATTGTTAAGTAAGACATGAAAGAAATATAATTGATATAAATAATGGAATATACTTAAAGATATTCTCAGCATTATAATTCTAAATATTATTTGCAGGATCCTGGTTCAGTAAATGATATAAAAAAAGAATAAATGCATCAATGCAACAAACTGCATATACTAAAAAATAGTAATAGTCTATAGGAAATGTATAAAAAAAAAATAAAACTCTCAGAAAATATGCCCATTTAATATGTAGACTGTCAAAATAAGATAAAAGAGGTAACAAGGAATATAGATTCAAAGCCAAAAATAATATAAAATAAATTAATAATAAACAGTGGTTTTCCGGATAACCAAAAAAAAATAACTTAAGTGTTAATTGGCAAGGAATCCAAAAAAAAAATGTGATGTGAGAAATCTCTCATTTTGAACATCACAAATTCGTAGTGGATTTTATGTGAACTATGATAATTCTTTCCCCCTAAAGGGAAAATTTATGCATGAACTGTTTGCTGAGGACTTGGAAGGAGGATATCATTGATATGAATTTTGCTAGTTTAATGAATTTAGAATTTATAATTGATTTCGAAAGCCTAAAATACTGATAGAACTAACGTTTTAATTAAACATAATTAATCAAATGATTGTTTTTCTCTCCTTTTTTTTTAGATGCCGGGCGGCGGAAGGGGACATGGATCCTCTGAAGAAGTCTGAAGTCTCGACCCGAGGAGGTGAAGAAGATATGGACCTGAAATGGAAACATATGGAAATATATCGATGTTTAATTTGTATTTAAGAAATTAGTAAATCCCCGGTTATTTGCATTTCATACCTGTTTCGAAAGCCTTTTATTTGCATAATTATCGCACATCACGCCTTGAAGGATCTATCATAGCTGCTCACTTAACCGATTGGATTGGTCTCACGACTTTGGGGTAGTAAGGTAGAGGTTCCGTTGAACTTATGTGCAGCTGTTACGTACCGACCTCGAGCCGTACCTTGTGGTACCGCCAGACACAGGTGGACGTTACAATATACAGGATGATTTACATCGAATGTAAAATACTTAAAGGGGGTATTATAGAGGTTAAGATAAACACAAAACTTCCTATGAACATGGGTCCGAATTTGAACGATAACTGAGATATGAACAGAAATAAAAATGCAAACACCAAGTTCAACAAGTTAATAACTCAGGTTCCGTAAGGCCTAGATTAAAGAAATTTGGAGGAATAACAGTGTACATAAGACTGTGTATACCGTTAAAATTTGATCTAATTCTAACAAGTAGTTTCCGAGTTACTCATTCAACATCATAACACGTGCTCACTTGTGAGTACTAACTAGCACTTGTTACAATTTTGACTGTGTAACTCGGAAACTTCTCGTTGGAATTCAATCAAATTTTAACGGTATACACAGTCTTATGTACCCTGTTATTCCTCCAAATTTCTTTAATCTAGGCTTTACAGAACCTGAGTTTTTAACTTGTTGATCTTGGTGGCGGCATTTTTATTTCTGTTCATTTCTCAGTTATCGTTCAAATTCGGACCCATGTTCATAGGACGTTTTGTGTGTATCTTAACCTCTATAATACCCCCTTTAAGTATTTTACATTCGATGTAAATCACCCTGTATATGTTACTACGCCAAAGAGTCTGAAGGAAGACAAGAGGCTAAAGAAGTCCTCCTTTCCGAAAAAAAACTAAGCAGCAAACGGCTTTTATAAGTTAAGATCTCCCCCCCCCCCTCAAAAAAAAAAGGAATTAAATGATAGATGGTTCGTTCTGAGATAAATTAATAGTCAATGTACGACCAGAACAAATGACTGGAGGAATGATGGAGTAATGCAAAAAGGTTCATGGAAAAGTAAACATTATTAGAATTAAAAAAATAAATAAATAAATAGGAGTCGTACAATAGATTCGTGTAGCATAAACATAAAATAAATAAAATAATTTAGCCCAAGCATGGGTCGGATGTGTCTCAAAGAAGCAGCGCTCGCAGTTAATTAGAATGGTAACAGGCTGACGAAAATTTGATCCGACTAGGAGTTCACCGAAGGCGGAGGAGTATTAGGCGAGGAATTTGAGAACGTTTGAGCGTCCCTGGATGGTGATTGGAGTCACGCCCGGCTGTAATCCGACGACAATACCTTGGAAAGTAAAGGAAAGAAAAAAGCAAAAAAACAACCCAAAATAATGTTCCTGGATATGATCAGTAGAAGTATGGACACTGTGGTAAAAATAAAAAAAGATAAATACAATAAATAAATATTAGTTCATTGTAACGGACAAAACTCACAAAATAAATAAACTGTTCCGATCACTGAGGCAAGGAAATTGAGGCACGTGAATTAATCTAGTTTGCGAGAAGCAAAAGTATAAACTTATGATCGTCGCTCTCGACAGACTATTAGCGAGGTTGATCTATTTTAAAAGAAACCAATCTAATTAAGATTAACGGAGAGAGGGAGCGGTAGGCAAAACAAAGACTACAAGGAATGGTCGAGATCATGGGGGGGGGGGGGGGAGAAAAAAAAAACCCAAAAAAACATAAAGAGGACTAAGTTAGTGAAGGAACGTAAAATATAGGAACGCTAATCTCACTTGACATGATGACGTTTAAAATCTTGGAACGAGATAGAAGTGGAGAGGCAGATAGGGGGTCCGGTTTAGCACAAATAATAGTGAAGTTTCTAGCTACGATGAAAAGAAAACAGCCACAAGAAAAACAAAAAACGGCGAATTTCCAATTGAAAAGTCGAAAAGTGTTCATCAAAAAAAACTTTGTATAACATGTTCAAGAAGGCTGAAGAGTATCACAAACCATTTAGGGAAAATAATAAAAGAAATCTAAACATCACCAGGGACGGGTGTTACGCCGGTTGAAAAAAAAATAAATCACCAACCGCATCCGATACGGTATAGATAATAAGCCCATGAAAATGAAAGGCCATCAGAATTCCATAATCCGTTTCTCTTGGACAAAAAAACTTCAAGGAAATCGTCTAATGGGAGGCAGTGTTGACGAATGACAAAAACTATTCATGTATCCTGAGAATCATAGCAGTGAGTTGACTAGCCGAAGAAGCCGTCGAAAACAAAATACGCAACAGGCTAGGGGACAGCTCACCATTCCGTAGACTCATCTTGCAGACTGTCGTCAAGTCACTGCTAAATTCCAACTCCCTCCAGGAAAACTACCACAACTCACCGGCCAAAGTAATAATCTTCTTTTTTTCGTTAAAATCATAATTTATTCCGCGAGGAACAATTTTAGAAATTAAATACAGAGAGCGTCCGAGCGCTTCCAAAACGTGCCAGAAAACCGAGCCTTATGATAACAAAGCGTAAGAACAATGGTACTAAAATGATATAACCCGAAGATAAAACTTAAATAACTGATAAACTTATATTATCTATTGTTGAAAATAACAGACGTGAAATCCAAGAAAATTCTTAATTTAATTAAAATATTTTTCAATCAGTGAAAAGGGAATTAAATTAAATAAAGCTCTGGTGACACTTTTGCACAAAGCAAAACAGAAAATATCAATTTTTTTCTCTGCCTCTTTCCTGAAAAGGATTGACCCCACAGCACCACGGCAAAAAGAAACAATATATTCTTATTTCCTTACCAATTGAAGAAAAATAAGACAATATAGAAAACAGCATAAGATTTAATGAACACTACCAAATAGTTAAAGTTTACATTTTAATAAAATTGCAATTTCACGCGGGCCCGACCATGAGAGCGAAACTAGTGAGCAAATACGCCCTTAGCATATTCAGCTCTCCAAAAAGGCTTCTCGATAGCGATGCCTAAGCTTAATAACGCCTACCGACGGCGTTATATGACTCCTTTAATTATGGAGGGGGCACGGTAACCTCCTTAATATATTGAGAGGGCGCTGCACGGTAGTGGGCTCCAAACGCGACTGGAAACTCCAAACCCAGGGACACCCAACTTCTATAAAGATAGCATCGGCAGAAATGCATCCCGACATCCCAAGGACGTCACCACTGACAGGTAAATAGGACCCCAGGTAAATGCAACCCCATAAAGGCATCCCGTTAATGACAAAATGAAATGGTTGAGGAAGGTAAACGGGTGTAGAAGTCAGGAAAAAAGGGTGCTTGTAATTTTTTTTACCCTGCTATAATAAGCACATATATATAATCTATGCTAGAATAACCCATAGTGCAACTCCAGTTCATCTTAGCGTATACTTGGGCAGTTAAATCCTTGATGTAAGACTGTTGAACAGTTCCTTATTTTTTTAAAGAACCTAAATGGATTACGACTTTTTAGACGTTTCTATGATTTTGGATTAGTCGACGTTCAGTGTACTGCTCCCAAGAGTCTGACTGGTTAGTTTCTCGCGTAGAACTGTTTTGTGGTGGACATGGACCGTCACGAGCTTGATAGGTTAGTGGCAACCCTTTTTATTTTAAGCAAAGATGTCCGGCAAATCTTTTACAAAATGGATTCTTGCGGCAAGTAGCTGGCAGGCTTGGCATCGCAGTGTTTCCTACAGGGCGTTATGTGTGTGATGTCATTGAAGAAAAACTGCAAGAATTAAGAGAAGGAAAGATTGACTTACCTGAAACTGAACAGCAGCGAACCTTGACATCGAGGATTTTGTTAAGCGTTTTCTGGTGGTGCATACGTTGACCGCTGATTACGCTTTATGGGAGCATGTGTGTCGGAGCATGGAGACGCAAGGAGAAGCTTTTTTTGAATGCGTCGTAGAGCGTAGAGATAATATTAAAAAACATTACCACAAATTTAACTTGCATCGTTTTGATGAATAAACTGACATTGAAGGATGCTTTTCAGAATTGGCGACGCAATCCAGGATGTGGAATATACCACAAATGGGCGTGGTGGAGAATTTTTCCTCTCATGGTGGAAAACCACTTGGTCGAGTGGGTCATAGAAATGTTGAATAATGAAGAGAACTGGACTAGAGCTAAAGAGCCTCTAAGGGTTTTGTCGGTTCCAGAAGACGGTCGATTTCAACGAAGAAAGAGTTATTTTCACGGAATCAAGAGACAGGGAGCTGTTCTTGGAATCTTCTGAGAAAGAAGGACGTCCTGGAAAAATCGTTGGATTCCCATAATTGATAGACTTGGCGATCGAGACTATGTAATGCCAACTACGTGAGGGAGTTAAAAATCGCAAGTTCATTTTGGAAGAGGATTTTGTAAACGTATGTCTTAAGGAAGAGCGAACGTAAAGGTTGAAAGAAACGGCCGATACAGAAATTGCGACTCACGAACTCCAAGGAAGTGGTTTTCAGCCCGAGAATATTAGCCAACACGTCAAGCTTGGACGCCAAGGCTGCAGGTGGTCTATGGGAGTGCGAAGCAGGCCAAAAGGATATCTGGTTCGAGCGATGGAAAAATCACAGGAAAATCGAGAGCATTTTTAAGGAACAGTGCCTCCTTACGTTGGCTTAACGTCTTGACCATAAGCTTATAGTCGAGATATTAAAAATCTATTGTATGCAGTGTCCGAAGTTCGAAGTCGATCTATGGGTATCCGCGAACTTATCGTGTGTGGATTTAGCGGGTCTGGACCTCTCGAAAGGTGAAGGCATGGTTATAATTTTTCGAATGGAAAGAGAACGTACTGAAGCACCCCATAAGCCCATATGGGATCGAGACGGTTGTGAAAAACAGATTTGGGACCTCGTTCAGGAAATGGAGGTCGTCAGGGAAAACATTACTGCTAAGTTTCCCGATTATCGTCATCAGACCTACACCGGGAACCACCCGCTTGTGAAGGTTAGGCTCAGTCGCCAGGCAAAGAACAAATCTTACACGGAATAGTACCGATGGGGTCAAATTCGACCCCACGCGACTTTAATGTATAAAAAATTTAATGATAAACATGTAAAAAAATTGAAAAAATTCGACTTTGTCTATTTTTAGGGGTACTTTCTTGTCACCAAAAATATTTTGCTATAGCATGTTAATTTTTTTATGCTATCAAAACTGTAATAGTAACTAGGACAACCAGTGGTGTCACATATGACCCCATACTTTAACACTTGTAATTTTAGCCTATGAAATTTTACTTTCAGTTTTACTGTTTTAGTTTTACTTGTAGAAGTTTTACCTTTACTTCCAAAGTGTTAGCAATAGATTTCTCATTGATTACAACTGCGAAATATATTGGTAAGATGTCAAGCTCATCTAAGCATAGATTGTGTGAATCTGAGATTAGGAAGATTCTAGAGAATTCTAGTGAAAGCAGTTTTTCTGAGTCTGAAGATGAAACGAGGAAAATTGACCACATATCAGGTTAGTCTTTTTTATCATTTTATGTTTACTTCATGTTTATTCAATTTTAGAAAATCTGAAAGTGACATAAAAAGAAGTCGTTCAATAGAGTAGTTTTGAAAATTAAGCATTATTTGTTGAACCATTTTACAAAAGTAATAATTTTCTTTCCAGAAAATGAATCAGTTTCAGAAAGGTCTTCAGAAGAATCTGTGCCAGTTGATGGGGAAGCATCGTGTTACCTATCAAAGATTAAAAGAATGAATTGGCATCCAGATCCAATAAAACATCAAGGAGGACGATGATCAGCGATAAACATCATTCACCTAACCCCAGGATCGAGCAACTATGCAAAAAGGAATGTTTTATAACATACAATCTGCTTTCAAGCTCCTTCTGAAACCAAACGTCAAAGATGACATCATAAACTGTACAAACAAGGAAGGTGTAGATGTGTAAGGAAACAAGTGGAGACTGTGGACGTAGCAGAGTTTGGTGCATTATTAGGAATTTTAATAATCGCAGGTGCATACCAATCAAAGAATGAATCCATTGAAGAAATGTGGAGTAAAAAATATGGAAGGGCAGTTTATGCTTCAGCATTATCAAGAAATCGATTTCAAGATATTATTCGTGTTCTCCGTTTTGATGATGCTGCATCTCGCCGAATCAATCGTGGCAATGACAAACTTGCACCTATACATGACATTTTTGATGACTGGTCAAACCACCTGAAACCCTGTTACGTTCCATCTGAGAACGTTACAGTAGATGAACAGCTTCTTGCATTCCGTAGCAGATGCCCATTTAAGCAATATTTACCTTCGAAACCAGGCAAAATTGGAATAAAACTGTGATTCTATTGTGACAGTGAGAGCTCTTACGTATACAATATTCAGGTGTACATAGGACGTCGAGAAGGTGAATCAAGAGAGAAAAATCAAACCAAACGTTGGTTTTGGATATGGTCACAGGAATGGACAAAAGTGGAAGAAACGTAACTTGTGAAAACTTCTTCACAAGTTTATAGTTAGCGGAAAAACTTCTGAACTTAAAACTGACATTGTTAGGAACAATGAGAGAGAATAGATCAGAACTTCCAATGCAACTTACATCACCTAAAGGACGGGTTCAGTTTTCAAAAGTTTTTGCATTCAGGGATTGTTATGTTAGCATCATACTGCCCAAGAAAAAACAGTTTGCATAATTCTCAGCACTCTAGATGACCAAGCTGAAATTGAAGAGGAAAGAGTTGATCAAAAACCACGAGTAATATTTGCTAGATATTATGTCTGTTCTATAACATGATAGATATTTCCGCAACTGAATGCATTCATTCTATGAATGTGCATTAATCCCGAATGGAATAGGACCAACAAACACCGCAGTCGTTTGTTTCTTATGGAATTAGAAGAAAAACATATAGAGTCCAATGTATCAAGACTGCATAAAAGCGAAATGCCTCAACGAGTATCAAGCCAAGTTGTCAGTGTACATCTGACGGGTAAGGGAGGCCGTTGTTCGTTCTACCCAAGAGCAATGAACAAAAAATCACAGTGCAATGCTCCAAATGTGGACGCTTTGTATGCAACATTCACCATGAAAAGATTTGTTTTAATTTCAAAATACATGATTGAAATAAGTAAACTGTAAAACTGAAAAACTGAAGTTGTCAAACAATACTAATGAGCATACTCCATGTGTTACTGATACACTATTTATAAGTTTAAAATAATAAATTCTTTGTTATTTATACTGTATAAATGATTTTTATTTAAATTTATAATTATTTTAAATGATTATAACAATTATTATAACATTTATTGTAAACTTAGATAGTGCTGAACTATTTGGGTCATTTATGACCCCAATGGTTGCTAGTACGACATTTTTTTGTCGGTAGGATAAGGCTTAAGCGGGTGGAGAGTGCCTGATCGCTTCCCTACTTTTTGATTTCCAAGAAAGACGGAAAAGCGTCTGTTTCGTCTTTGATGCCTGTAAACTTAATGCGATTACTAAGACTATGCTACCCATGAAGCAAATTCTCTGTAGGTTGACCCATTCGAGAGTGTCTTCGGTTCTGCATTTGAAATCTGCCTACTCACAGATGGAATTGGAGGAAGAGTTGAAAGAGAAGACCGCCTTCGTGGTACCTGCTTTGGGCTCCTCTGCCTTTAACGTCTTGCCTTTCAGTGTGAGCAACAGAACCCAAGTATTCGACCCCACCATCGAGCCCTAGATTTTCTGTTATATGGATGAAATTATAGTGGGAACTGCGAATGTGTCTACCCATCTACGCAAATTACATTTGGTAGATGGGTAGAACATAAAGACTAAAGACTGGAAGAACATAATTTTAATGTAAAGTTTTCAAAGTCCAAATTCCTTCAGAAAAAGGTAAAATTTCTCGAGTACAAGTTCTGTGAGACCAAGCTACAACCTTCCGAATAAAATATAAAACCTACGCTCGAGTACATTACGCCAAAGAATTCCAAGGAAGTGAGACGTTTCATCGGAAGAGTACCATTCTATAAGATTGAGAGATATCAACTGTCCGCTGCGGCGTCGCCCACCAAGATATTTCCTTGGGATTGGACGCCGGACTGCCAGGAAGCTTTCGTGAAAATAAAAAAATCTTTGACCGAGCAACCCATCTTTACCCAGCCCGACTTTAATAAATCGTTCGAGATTCATTCGGAAGCTAGTAAACGTGCGGTTGGGGGGATGCTAGCCCAGACGATATAGGGCCGAAGACACATTATTGTCCGTTGCAGTAGGGCGTTGACTGATCTCGATTCCCGGTATACGGTGCTGGAGTGGAAGTGTCTGGCGGTGATGCGCGCAATAGCTACCGTTCGACCATATATGATGGGACCCAATTTATGGTCTAGTGCGACGCCCAAGCCTTAAAGTGGATAAACAACTTTAAAGATCAGCATGAACGTATCACTCGCTGGGTACTCAAACTCCAGGGGTACGACTTCATCATCTGTCACAAACAAGGAAAACTTAATTGCATCCCTGATGCGTTGTCCCACAGTTTGTTAATTCGCGCCGAATTAGATCATTTCGACTGGCCCACCAAACAAGAAATAAAAGAGAACAAGAATTTGGTTAGCCTTTACCACGGGAAGTGGTACGAAGAAGATGCTGTAATATATACACGTGAGAGAGAATACAAGAGAATTTTGGTACCCTGGGGAGCTCATGAAGCCTTGGTGGATTATTAGCACAAACAACGTTCCTTGGTTTAACCAGTTACAAAGAAAATGGTTCATTTCATGCGAAAGCAGTACCAATGGCGTAAGTTGGAGCGTGAATTACGGGAAACGGACGGTTTTCAAATGAGCAGTACAAAGTTAATTTACAAAATATTCATTAGTTTATTGTTACACAAATGAAGATCAAAATATACTCTTTTGATTAAAAATAGTTATTTTTTTGAAAATTATGTTACTCATGTGGTGGCCATCATTTTTGAAAGTACGTTGCCAGCCTCTTTAGAAAATCATCCTCAACTCGGGTCAACATGTCTTGTTCAATCAAATGCACCTCTACTATGATTGCATCTTTCAAGTCTATTAAATTACAGGGCTTGTTAGCATAAACATGTTTAGTTCTCGTGCATGTTTGTGTGCAGATCGACTCGGACTTCTTATTACTGTCGCTCTCACTCTAGCGATATTTTCGGGCGTGCTTGCGGTTCTTGCGGGGCATTGTGGCTTTTTCTTTGTTATTATTCCTGTTGTTCTGAACACCTCAACCCATCTTAACAACGTGTTTCGGCTTGGAACTGTGCCATTCCGACCGACATTGAAGTGGGGAAGAAAGACCCGCTGTGTTGTGACAACAGTCTCACTATTTCGAATAAAAGTATCGTACGCGAAAACACGATGCTGCATCTTCTACTGCTCCATTGTTACTAAAATAGTAGGCCGCACTCAAGTGAATTACCTAACCTCAATTCCCCCCATCCGAAACAAAAATGCACTGGCTGTTCAAGAAACATCCGTTTCCCGTAAGTCACCCTGTATATAAAAGAGAGTCCATCTGCGAAAAGTACCATAAGAGTATATCATACATGAGAATGCACCCTATTTCAGGAATGAAAAAATACGTAATTATCTAGAACTGCTAGGTATAAGGAAGAAGTATAGTGTACCTTACTGCCCGCGTACCAATCCGGTGGAAACGTATATTAGGGTGGTCAAAGAAAAATTACGGCTATGTTTGCTACCTGATCGGCCTGAAAACCGGGAGGCCTATGTGAAGAAAATCATCTTTACCATACAGATCTCAGTGCATGAAGAAAATAAATTGGCTCCAACAGAAATAATGTTCTACTGGGAATATTTCGAGGATGAAAATGGCGTTAGTGAATCCGGATTGCGCAGAGAAGAGAACATACTTATAGCATACTAGAAGAGGTACCCGGCGTTGCCCGGGATAATTACACTTGCACAATCTTTTCCTTTCATTGTTAGTCATGAGATATTGATTGTTTGTTCATGCAGAGCGTTTGTGAATTGCGTGTTGATACCATTGTTGATACCTATTGTTGTACAAACTTTGCCTTGCATTGTTGGTCATGAGATATTTCTCATTAAAATGCCTTGCCATAAACATGTATATCGATTTTTTATCGATATTTATTATTTTTCCGAAATCTGAGGTAGACAGTGACCTTCCTCAGGCTTTGAAGGTCATGTATGCGAAATTTTATCAAGATCGGAATAAAACTGTAGATTTGTATAAAAAACGTACAGACCCACAGACAGACCCACAAACATCCTTCTTTATATATATAGATTGCAATCATTATCAAAAAAATGCAAGAAAAAGGTAAAGAGAAGAGGAAGTACGTCCTGGAGAATAGGTGTTGATGTACAGCGACTTATTCAGTAAGCCAAGTACAAAACGTGGGTGTTTTAGTGCTATGTTTCAAGGGCCCTTTACGATCATACAAAAATATGATCGCAACATGTATGGGTTAAAAAGAGACGAGTATGCCAGGTTGCGAAAGATAAACTTTTCCACATCCGCAGCGCTTAAGTCAAATTTTGGAGTTCCTTGAAGATACACAAGAGCACCTCTCTTTTTTGATTTTCCGTTTTGAATATTTGAATTGATGATTGAACTGAACCATGAATAATTATTTACTTAAAGTTATACTTTAGGTGTATACTTGGCGTAATTGTGGAGATATTTCGATGACGATTTGTCATGTAAAATATTATACCATCCCTGGACAAGGTAGTCTGTGATGACGGGTGGAATGTGCACATATATGTGCTGTAACGCTTCACTTGTAACCAATCATAAAATAATTCCCGTATTGAGCTTGATCTGTGGCAGGAGAGAAAAATAGAACAATTATTAAGATCGCCTCTACATAATGCAGTGACTATGTCATTAGTTTTCTTAATAAAAACCAATCCGTATAAAAGAAGTGTCGTCGTGCGTTCTGATAAAAATAATCGTTTGCATTATATTCTTCTTTGAATAATTACATACATGCTTCACCGTTTCTAACAATGCTAGATTACTTCCAGGTACCTGAGTTTACATAAATTTATATACAGAAGATTTTAACGTTTGTAAAAAAAACGTTAAGTCTCTCTTACAAATTTTAGTACTGAAACCGTGTTTCTCTCTTCCTGTTTGGTTTCGTTTATCCCCAAGGCGACTGAGAATATCTAAAACAAACTTTTTATCTTTTACTAACAGAGGACCTGGCGTTGCCCGGGATAATTACGCTTGTAGGTAAACAGAACAACCTCAAAAAGCAAAATTAAACCTCCAAATTGGTTAAATAATAACTCAATCACTACAATATAGAGCGAAGGAACTATCCATTCTAAGAAAAATCCGAAAGACAGGAATTTACCTCTTCACTGAAAAAATCCATTCTAGGTGATATACCGGGACTTGATTTACCGAAAAAAAATTTTTAAAGGCTCACAATGGATGGACCTCTCCAAGGATGACTTCTAGTCTAAATAATTTTTTACTCACGTAATCTTACTTTAGATGTACACTTGATGTTGTTGCAATTTTCTTTAGGGTTGCCATCCGTCCGGGTTTCCCCGGATTTGTCCTAGTTTAGAGGGCGTCCGGGGAGCGTCCGGGCGGGGTTTCATTTGTAGTCCGGGTTCTAAAGTTTTCAAATTAACGGTCACCGCCAAAGCGCACCACTGAACCATTGCGCGCCTCCGCGCCCTGCGCCGCGATCAACAGTGTTCTTTTCCCTCCCCTCTCGTCTCAGTTATAAAACAACTTTGTCTTCTTTTGGCTAACTTTGACTAAATTAGTGTAAAATTGTATGCAAATACATAAAAAGTTGATTTATAACAATTAAAATTTATTTTTATTTTGCTGAGTAACTTTAAAAAAAAACACCGTTTACATGTCCGGGTTTTAAGGTCCGAAATCCGGTGTTGACAGATTTTTGAGATGGCAACCCTATTTCCTTACTTCTTTCGATGTCTTCAAGCAAAAATTGGCCATTCATCACTTTGTGTAGTCTAGCGGTCGCCAATTCTTCTATTTACTTGCTTACCATTTGCTCAATACAGCACGGAGCTTAAAGGAATGCTTCCTCTATCGTCTTTCACTCTTTCTCAATAGTCTGCTAACTCATTAACTCCAGTTACTGATCATTTTTACAGATTTTCAAGAAATTGTTAAGTACTAAGAATTCTCATTTCTAAAAAAAGTCTGAATAACAGGAATTCTATGCATTGAATTCTATAATGCACAAACTTTGCCTTGCATTGTTGGTCATGAGACATATATTATTG
>JAHWFO010010432.1:0-18303 GCA_023313115.1 Rhysida immarginata
GACAGCCCGAGTGTTAGCGCACGTGCCCCCCTACGAGGAGAGCGATGGCGACTGGCCTACTTATGTTGCGTACGTAGAACAGATCTTCTTAGTGAATGAAATTCCTGCGGAACAGAAGTTATCAGCTCTACTGGCTACAATGGGACTCAAAACGTATCGTCTTTTGACGGATTTGTTAGCTCCGACGGATCCGAAAACTAAAAAGTATGACGAGATCGTTACGGCCTTGAAAAGTCATTTCAACCCGAAGCCAACGATCGTTACAGAAAGGTATCGTTTCCATTCACGTAAACAAGAAGAAAATGAATCTATTTCCTCTTTTGTGGCAGAATTACGTAAATTTTCCCGTGGCTGTAATTTCGGTGCGAACCTAAACGATGCACTACGAGACCAGATGATAGTTGGATTAAAGAGTGAAGCCATTCTGAAGAGATTGCTTGCAGAACAAGACATTACATACGATAAGGCCTATGAACTAGCCACAACTATGGAATCCGCTACGAAAGATGCTGCAGAACTGTTGCAGAAACCACTTCAAAAGTTGATCGTCACAGAAACGTCAACAAATTCAACGTCAAGGACAAGATTTAAAAAGTGTTATCGATGCGGAAAGAAACACAAGGCGTCTCAGTGTCCAGCGATTGACTGTGTTTGTCATCATTGCGGTAAGAAAGGACATTTAAGCCCCATGTGCAAGCCAAGAAATAAGACAAAAACATCACAAGAATCAACTGCTCCAAAGGTCTCCAAGACGAAATATCTGGAAGACAGCGGCTCCATCCTTCAACAAACACCTCTATTACAATTGATAAGTGGTAGTTTGGATCCTATTATATTGGAATGCTTTCTAGAAGGTAAACTAGTAAAATTTGAACTCGATTCTGGTGCTGCATTGTCAGTGATGTCACTGTATGACTTTAAACTTTTATTTCCCGAAAAGAGACTGTTAAATACAAATGTTGTAATGGAAACCTTTACTAGAGAAAAAGTATATCCTAAAGGGGTAGTTAAATTAAACGTTAATTTTAAGGGACAAAATAAGTTATTACCATTACATATAATTGATACTAAGGCTCCACCATTGATGGGTAGACAATGGATGTCTGAGTTTGGATTAGATAAATTACTAAAATCCGAATTGACACCATTCCACCATTTACAAGTGAGCAGGGAAGGTCAACAAAAATTAACAAAAATATGTACCGACTTTGCAGATATATTTTCAGATGGAATTGGTCTGATCCCTTCAATAAAAGGAAGTTTACCACTGAAAGAATCGGTGACTCCTAAATTTATGAAAGCACGTCAAATACCGTTGTCTATTCAATCAAAGGTAGCAGCAGAGTTAGATCGTTTAGAATCTGAAAATATTATTGAACCAATACAACATAGTAGTTGGGCAACTCCGATTGTTCCAGTTGTAAAAGATAATAGAGTAAGAATATGTGGTGATTATAAGATTACTGTAAATCAAGCAATTGAATCTAGTACTTATCCTTTACCATTAATTGACCAAATTTTTACAACCTTAGGTGGAAATAAATTTTATACTAAGCTAGATTTAGCTCGTGCCTATTTACATTTAGAAATGGATGACAAGGCACAGGAAGCTTTAACTTTGACAACTCCTAAAGGTTTATACAAGGTTAAAAGATTAATGTTTGGATTATCTTGCGCTCCTGCAATATGGCAGAAGACTATGGATGAAATTCTACAAGGTCTTCAAGGGGTTCAATGTTTTTTGGACGACATTTTAATTGCAGCTGAGTCTGAAACTCAAATGTTTGAGAGACTTCGTTTAGTTTTTGACAGATTACGAAAATATAATCTACGTCTAAACAAACAAAAATGCCAATTTCTTAAACCCTCAGTAAGTTATTGTGGTCATGTTATAGATGCAAAAGGATTGCATAAACAAAATGCTAAAGTAGAAGCAATTTTAGCTGCACCAACTCCTCAGTCAGTAGAACAATTAAGATCATTTTTAGGACTAGTGAATTATTATCATAAATTTATTCCAAATTTGTCAACAATTGCACATCCATTAAACAATTTGCAATGTAAAAATGCAAAATGGTGTTGGACAAAGGAATGTAAAGAAGCTTTTACAAAAATTAAAGAAATTATTGCTTCTGAGTGTGTATTAACAACCTTTGATCCTAAATTACCAATCATTCTAGCATGCGATGCTTCACCATATGGTTTGGGTGCAGTCATTTCTCATCGTTACCCAAATGGAGATGAGCGACCTATTTCATTTGCATCACGCAGCCTGACATCATCAGAGCGTAACTATAGTCAAATAGACAAAGAAGCTTTGGCTATTGTGTGGGCAATAAAAAAATTCTATTTGTACTTGTATGGAAGAAAATTTATCCTCCAAACAGACCATCAACCACTTGTTTCTATTTTTAATCCTAAAAAAGGTTTACCCTTACATTCAGCAATGCGTATGTTGCATTATGCAATGTTTCTCCAAGGATTTCAATATGAAATACAATATAGGAAATCAATAAATCATTCCAACGCTGATGCATTGTCGAGACTACCAATGAAACAAATTCAACTTAACAATAGTTTTGATGAAGCTACTTTATATTATAATGGTGTATTAGAAAATTTACCTATTACTGCTGAAGTTCTAGCTGAACAAACTAAAAAGGATTCTGAATTATTTTTGCTTTATGATTCTTTACTAACTGGTATAGTGCGGAAAGAACTCCCACAATATTTAGAAAAAGATTTAAACAAGTTTAGTATAGAACAAGGTTGTGTAGTGCGAGGAAACCGTATGGTTATTCCACGGACATTACAATCACAAATTCTTTATGAATTACATTCAGGTCATTTTGGCATAGTCAAAATGAAGATGCTAGCAAGAGCAATATGCTGGTGGCACAATATTGATATAGACATAGAAAAACTCGCTTCTTCTTGTGCAGCATGTGCCCAGTACAAAAATAATCCCCCAGTTGATCGTTCACATAGATGGGAGACTCCTGTAAGTCCCTGGGAGAGAATACATATAGATCTTGCCGGTCCTTTTGAAAACAGTATGTTTTTAATAGTCATAGATGCTTATTCTAAGTTTCCTGAAGTTTTTAAAATGAAATCAGTGACCAGTAATAAAATTATTGAAAAACTGAGAATACTGTTTGCTCGGTATGGATTACCGCGTGTGTTAGTCTCAGATAATGGTCCACAATTTGTTTCCCATGAAATAAACACGTTTTTAAAAGAAAACGGTGTTGAACATAGAACATCTGCACCGTATCATCCAGCAACAAATGGTTTGGCTGAAAACTTTGTAAAAACATTTAAACATGGATTAAAATCAAGTTCACATAATTTATCACTTGAACAACGTATGTATGCTTTCTTGTTGGCATATCGTCGTACGCCACATGTGACAACGGGAGAGTCCCCTTCCATGTTGTTTTTGAAACGTAACGTTTTAACACGTTTGGATTTGATTAAACCTTTTAAATCAGTTGACACTCCAAAACAGAATTTAGTTAAATCTCAGGAGGTTAGCAGACAATTTAAGCGTGGAGATAAAGTCCTAGCAAGAAATTACATAGGTAAACAAAAATGGATGCCAGGTATTATCATTAAACGTTTAGGTAAACTATACTATCTGATTAAAGTAGGTAACTATCAATGGCGACGTCACATTAATCAAATGTTAAGCACAAATGTTACAGCTGAAACAGAACCTGATAATTCAGCTGAATGGTTAATGCCTAGTGTAAGAGAAATAAATTCTCCAGTGGTGGACTCAAGTACACGTGTTTCTACACGCATACGACGCACACCACCATACTTACAAGACTATGTAACTAATTAGTTTTAAGTATTAAGAATATAAAATATTGTCTGGAACTTCGATGTTCTTATCCTTTTAAAGGGGAGGAAACTGTAATGTTTGTATCATTGTTCTATTGTTCTCCCCACAATGCCTCTGTGAGATTTCCCATGATGCCTTGAGCACTTCACTCTCGATTCCTAAAATGTAAGCTCCTCATGTATGTTCCTCCTTTATCTTACAATAAAGTATACTTATGAAAACCAGCCATTACGAACTCACTACAAAAACACAACAAAGATGCTCCTTCTTTTGTGACAGCTGCTATACCTGTTGTAAAACAGAATGGATCTGTTCGTATTGCTGCCCTTTATAATAAGACAGTTAATAAATTTATTGAATGTGATTCTCATCCTATTCCTAGGTTTGAAGAAGTTACTGCAAAACTGAATGGTGGAATTGAATTCTCTACTCTAGATATTGCTAATGCTTACAATCAGCTGGAATTAGATGAAGAGAGTTCCAAACTCCTCACTATTATAACTCCATTTGGGCTTTATTTTGTTAATCGTTTTCTTTATGGTATTAACTCAACTCCAGCTATATTTCAAAGAGTAATGGATCAAATTTTTGCTCAAATTGAAGGAGTTCAACCATTTTTTGATGATATTGCAATTTCAGGAAAGAGTCGTATAGACCATTTAATTCGCTTGGATAAAATACTTTCAATTCTTGAAGAAAAAGGCTTGCGTTTAAACCTTGAAAAATGCTCATTTTTAAAGCCTTCAATTGACTTCTTGGGAAATCGTATTTCTAAGGATGGAATTTCTCCGTTGCAAGATAGAATTGAACCTATCTTAAATACTCCAAAACCAACAGATCTTCATGCTCTTAAGAGTTTTTTGGGTATGATTAGTTATTATTCTAAATTTTTACCCAATCTTCAAGAAACATTAGAACCTCTTTATGATTTACTGCGTAAGAATAATACTCAACTTTGGTCATCATATCATGACAAAGCTTTTGAGTTAGCTAAAGTTCAACTGTCTTCACCTCAATTACTTTCATTTTATGATTCATCTAAACCTCTTATTTTAACTTGTGATGCTTCTAGTTATGGCATTCGTGCAGTTTTGTCTCATCCTGATAGTAAGGGTATTAATAAACCAATATATTTTGCTAGTTCACTTTTGAACAAGGCTCAACGTAATTATTCACAGTTAGATAAAGAAGCCCTAGCAATTATTTTTGGTGTAAAAAAGTTCCATCAATTTCTTTTTGGACGAAAATTTCAAATTCAGACAGATCACAAACCACTTATTCCTTTACTGGGTGGATCTTGTAATATTGATGATAATACATCTTCTCGTCTATTTCGATGGAAATTAAAATTGTCTCCTTATGATTTTGAGTTAGTTTATATTCCAGGAGAGGCGAACTTTGTAGCAGATTCCTTATCTCGTAATGTTGATAAGACTTCAGTTTCTGATTTGGATGATGTTGATGATAACACAGTTTTTCATTTACAAGTTAACTCTTTGGCTTTATCGCGAGATTCCCTTATCTCCATTTGTAAAACTGATCCCTTGTACATTTCAATATGTAATGCTATCTCTACTAACTGGGAAGGTATTTCAATTACTAAAGAATTAAAACCTTATTTCCATGTGCGGAAGAGATTGTCTGTGGTAAATGATGTAATATTTTACTATGATAGAGTGATTGTTCCTGAACCTCTTAGAAAAGCAGTTTTAATTGATATTCATGCTGGTCATAGAGGTATTGTTCGTATGAAGTCTTTTGCTCGTACTGTTGTTTGGTGGCCGGGTTTAGATAAGCAGCTAGAACAATTGGTTATTAGTTGTTCTGAGTGTCAGTTAAATGCCCGCAGTCCCTCAAAAGATTCTTCATTTTCTTGGCCTATACCTTCAGAAAAATGGGGTCGTGTCCATATTGATTTTGCCGGACCATTTTTAGGCAAGAACTTTCTCATTGCTATTGATGCTAAAACTAAGTATCCTTTAGTTTCAGTTATGACTTCTATAACTTCTGCTGAAACTATCAGAGTCCTTAATTCTTGGTTTTCTACTTTTGGCTTACCATTGCATATTCATTCTGATAATGGCCCTCAACTAACTTCTCATGAATTCTCATCATTCTTAGCTTCTAATTGCATTCGTCATTCACGTTCTCCTCCCTATCATCCTGCTACTAATGGTGCTGCAGAAAATTTTATTTCAACATTTAAAGCATCAATAAGAAAAGCTGTTGGATCTGGAAAAGATTTAGAGACTGCAATTAATATATTTTTGTTCTCTTATCGATCAACTCCACATCCTGCAACTGGGATTACCCCTTTTGATGCAATGTTTGGTAGAGAAATGAGAACTCGTCTCCACCTTTTGAACCCAAAATTTGATAAAATTATTTCGGATCATGAACCTAAACGTAAATTCTGTGTAGATAATTTAGTCTATGCTTTAGATGTGTTCAAAAAAAATTCTTGGGTTCCTGGAAAAGTTATCAAGATACTTTCGCCTGTTTCTTATCTTGTAGAACTTGACAGAGGCGTAATTTGGAAACGTCACATCAACCAATTGCGTTCTCGTCAAATATCTATTGTGCCATGTTCTTCAAATACATCAGATGACATCTGGATGCTACCATCAGTGGAAGAAAGAATAGATTCTTTACCTAGTGTACCTGCAGAGTTTACTAACCAACATTCTACACTTTCACAAACTCCTAATAAGACTTATACTCCAGAGTCATGTTCAGAATCTACTGCTGTTTTACCTTCAAATCTTACTGCTTCACGCCCGAGGCGAGAGCGTCGTCTTCCAAAGAACTTAAATGACTTTGTTATTTAGTTGATTTGCTTTTAATACTTTTCAGTTAATCCCTTCTTTTAGGGGCAAGTGATGTAATGTATTCCTTATATTACATTAGCCTTGTTGTTGGCGCCCTCTATACTTTTGTTATGAAATCGTCTCTTGTATATATAGTCCTTGTTATCCTTTTTATACACACTCTAATAAATGGATTCTAAACCTACTTACGTCCCAGTGTCGTCTCCCCTCTTCTTCATATGAAAATACACTACACACGCGGACAACGTGCACGATTTGGACGGCCCTGGTTTAGAGCAAGGGGGTCAACTGCACCTGGAGTAAGCGGTGAATAAGGTCCCACCTGGGAACATAGACAGGTTAACAAGTTCGGGTTGGATTGGACACAGAACCGTATGACCAATGGTTCGGCGCACTGTTACCAAGCTCCATATCAGTAAGTTTTTTAGCTTCATAGCAAGAGATATAGAGAATGACCATCTTGTTACAGATTAAGGACTCATATTTAAATGTGCTGCATCCCCTGTAGTAGTAGTAATGTTCACCTCTATAATTAGTGCTGACAAAACAGGGAGAGGTACAGTCGCTCCTGCTGTGGTCCTGGGACAAACAGTTAGCGCAGGAAAGGGCACTATTACATCTTGCCTTAGTGTGACCCAGCCTACTGCACACAAAGCACTGCATAGGCCTCTTTGGAGGACGAGAGACAGGAAATACCACATAATCAAACTTGATTCTTTCAGGTGGGCTGGGAGAGTTAAAAAAACAACAGAAGTTTCCCATAATTGGTGCCATCATAGGGAGGACTGAAGTGCTTTATTCCAGTAATAATTTTGCCTTGGTCAGTATGGGCTTGTAAATCTTCTAAAGTTATAGATCGTCGAATCCCATACATAAAGCCTACAGAGGAGGTGAGGAACTTAGGCAGTTTAAAGGAGAGCTTGAAAAGGCTAATGTTGGAAAATTTCAGGCAGGAGAGGGCTTGTCATTTCAAGGAGAATTTTACCGGTAAACTTCCAGAGCTTAGTCTAGACACTGTGGAGGAAGCGTCAATGAGGGAGGCGATGATCCTGCAGAAAAGGCCCGGAGAGATAAAATCATTTGTGCCGCCAAGGCCTTACTGAGTACGTAATGGTGGATCCGGAGGAGGCAATTGCTCACTGGAACTAGTTACAGATATTGTGACGTGACATATGATATATACAGTGTCGCTATAGCTCATATGCCCCATCATTACCGATATGCCCGCTCATGAAACGAGCATGTCTGTGTTTAGACCCTTTATACTTATCAATTGGCGTGAAATAAAAATAAGAAAAAGATCGTTTCCACCCACCATGTTCTAAAAGTTTCCAAATTATAAAATAAGTGAGGGGACTTGTGGTGAACTGCAAAGAAATAACACTCGAGAAGATGGAGGAAGGAGACAGGGACTGAGCAAACAGAATTTAATATTGTGACATTATTGTATACGAGCCATTACATGTCTGGAGTCGGTCATAAGCCTAAAAGCACGTTTTTCTCTCTTTTCTTGTTATGACAAGTTCCTGCTTTTGTTCCAAACTTTTGGCGGGAAGGGAGAGAACGAGTGGGGGAGGAGGGAGCGTCTCTGAGTAGATCGTTGCCATGGTAGCGGTCACCTCCCTTGGGAAACTTGTGAGTGATTCCAGGAACTGAGAGAGAGGTGTGCAACAAGTTGAATTAGATTTGTCTACCGAGATGAATCAGAGAGGCAAGGAGAGCAGATGTGTAATAGTTCGAAGGAAAAGGGAGACGAAACAGAGACAGCAAGAAGGAGAGACTTGTTCTTTTAATCGAGAGACGAGTAAAAGACTGCTACAGAAAGAGATGTGATTCGAGATTTCGGAGAAAAGGAAGTAAACAAGATATCGAACAGGGAGACATACAAGAGTTTTCCGAAGATAATACTCAACAGCGGCAGCTCCAACCGATGTCCCCACTACTTCGAGCCAGGACAGCCTAGAGAAATCGAGCGAGGGTGATGTGTTTGGCTCGGAAGCAAACGAAAGGAGTCAGCCCAGCAGCCTCAGCTGGCAGCCCGATCGAGCCACGGGATTTTGAGTGTGAAACCCAGTGGTGAAAGTGAGTGAGTAGGCTCGAGCATCAGGCGGCCGTTCAATCAAGCAGAGCATGGCGATAGGAAAGGAGGAGCGGGGTATAGTTATTTGGGAGCGGATGCCAAGGGAAACGATAACCTATACATTCCATCCCACTACCTCACTCCACTTCGGTTACCCGTAGTGCCTTCGAAGACTGGGGTTCCAAGCGGCTTGAGCGAAGCGCCTGTAGGCTAATATCCCTTCGCTCAAGCTGAGCTGTTTGGGAGAGTGAGGCTCGGGGTATTCAGTGGTGAGAATCGAGGGCTCACTATTCACCATCGGCGTGGAGCACAGCCCGAACAATCTGCACAGCAAAGCAAGAGGAGCAGCAGCCAGCCAGATCATCACGTACCAGCGACAACGAGCAAGGAGCAGCGAGAGGAGCTCGGCGTTAGCGAGACAAGGACGGTCAACCTTCGTTAGAACAACAGGGAGTGCAGCGAGCGATTCACCAAGGAAGAAAGGCGTCCAGCGAACAACATAGAGACAGATAAGTGTATTTGTGTAAAATTTATGGGCCTTCGAGAGAGTCAATTAAGAATATTGGTGTAAATATTTTAACTGAATCTTTAATGTGGAGATTGACCTAGACTCCCTAATTTTGACTCTAGATCAATCGGACCCTCTCCAGTCGTACAGTAATTTACAAGAAGCTAAAGATCTAATTTGAATCGCATATGCAATAATCTGGACTGACCAAAAAATTTCTCAATTTGATCCTCATCAACTTAAATTTACCTTTCTTCCTTACTTTAACGTTACCCAACCTTAGTCACTTTGTATCTCATTGTTTTACCCTAAATAAATCATTAGCTTTAGTATTAGATTCTGTTTGCTTTATCTATGGGAGACACCTATTTGGAGGGAGGGGTTTGCATGCAAGGGTTCTTTGGTTCTTCAGAAGAGAAAGGGGAAACCTAGGGTAGAAATAATATTAAGTAATAGTAAAAAAGATCCGAACAACCACTTTACGATCAAAATAACTTATTGGCCACTGGGTTAGTAGATGTAAATGATAAATCCTGAAATAGTTGCAGGTAAGTGTGTGATAATAAGTTCCAATAAGTTTAGTTCCTATTACGGGAATATCTCAAGTAGCGCGTCCCAGAACAAATGTAGTAAAGTAAGCGAGGGACAGAAATAAATAGCAACAATAGTGTGTAACTTATAACTACACTACATGATCAAAGGAGTTGGGACACCCCTGTGAACACTTGGGGTGTTTCTCCTGGACTGGACTGGGCCCGCTTATCAAGGTAGACGAAAACCTCAATGCTGATGGCTACAGGACCATTTTGGATAACGGGGCACTTCCAGCGCTGTGGGAACACTTCGGTGACAGGTCATTCCTCTTCCAGTACGACAATGCGCCTTGCCATAAAGCAAGATCCATATCCGACTGGTTTGACGAGATGCGGGTTGAAGAACTGGATTGGCCCGCCCAGAGTCCTGATCTCAACCCCATCGAACATCTTTGGGACAAATTGGAATGACGTGTGAGATCCAGGATGGTTCGCCCTACATCTGTTCAGGAACTGACCACGACACTCCTCGAGGAATGGAGTCAATACCTGTGGACACATACCATAAACTTGTGGACAGTATGCCATGTAGGGTGGAGGCAGAGATAGCAGCTCGGGGTAGTCCTACACTCTACTGATTGAAGCTTTTTGTGGCTTTACGGTAGAGCAACAGGTGTCCCAACTCCTTTGATCATTTAGTGTATAAATTGCACCGCAGCAAGCGTTCAATTTATCACGTGTGATTTATCACTACAATATTATCAACCATGGACGAGCAGCTGATTCGAGTTGGGTCTAGAGGTCGCTTCGGAGGGATTCTTGGTCATGTGTAATTTGCGTAGGCTGGGTCTACCCTGAAGAGCACTGTTCTGCCTGATGGGATAGTGCAGACCCACAGAGGGTTGGAATTTCCAGCAGTCTTTGGTAGATAGGCATATTTTCAATTTCTTAATCTTGAGTGGGTGAGTCATCTGGAAGATTTTTTTTATTTGAATTAATCTTCTTGCTCTTTTTTTTATGTTTTGGGATTTTTGCAGGCTGAAGAGAGAGAGAGACAGGTCCTCAGCGAAGTTCTCAGTTCTGATCCACAGGGCCTATTCGTATTTTTGGCCCGTTTTGCCGGCGGGGGAAGATAGTCCTTCAGCTTTCCTTTCCTCTCCTCTCCTCTCTTCCCACATAAAAAGATCGTCGCCTGCAGAGGGGGAGAGAGGGGTCTCCCATCCCAGCTGCTGTAGAAGATTCGACGCCGATTCACGTTCGAACGGCAGGGGAGCGAAATAATAAGAGATAAAACGGAAAAGGCGAGCTAACAAAACTTTCTTTTTCTCCCTCCTATATTCGGAGCTAGAATCACTTTCCTAGCAATAGTGGGGCACCGTAAAGACAAACTTTGAGTCTATGTCTCAAATAGAATTGGGATAATCACAGCGGACAAAACAGCTAGTCGCGCCGAGCAGCCGCCATCTTTTTTTTCATTTCTCATGTTCGAAAAGATGATCAAGAAAAATCATTAAAGAAAGCAGTATGATTACATATGAATCAATCAGTTAAGAAAAAGAGAGGAAATAAGCATCCATAAAATTTATTAGGTTGTGATGAGAACAGTATTTGAATGCTTTCATTAGGGATAAGGCCCCGATGTGTCGGTGATTTTAAAATTTTACTTTAGCATCTGTGTAACAACTTTGATTCATGGATATTACACTAAAGTAAAGACCTTCTGAATGAAAGTGCTCCTGTTTCCTCCCAACACTGTGACAGGAATCATTCTGTGAAACTAATATTGTATCTTTCATAACAGTAATGAATAAGTTCTATCGGTATTTCTCTGTAAAATACGTATTACAATATTATTTTCGACCCGTTCTGCTTTCAAATTTTAATTATTTCAGAAAAAATAATCACGATCCAAACAAAATTTTCAGCAATGGCGGCCTAGATGACTTTAGATATGCAGCGATGTCAAGTATCGAAAAAGTTTTGTTCTTAATGTTAAGAAGCATTCAAATTAATATAAAATGCTAGATTTTTATATATAAATACTAAATTTAAAATATATACATATATAAATGCAATTATCAGCAATTTATACATCAAAATTATGCAAATTTTAACACCACCTCTATGCAAAGAAATATCTATATAGCGAAATGATTTTGCCGGTCCGTTGAGTTTCGCTGTACAGAGGATCTACTGTATAGAATTGTGAGAACTTGTGACTGAACATACATGCAGGTGGTGAGAGTATTTTTCTTTTCTATCTTCGTTTCCCTTTCAAGCAGAGGTCGGGGTTTTTAGAGTTGTGACTGTTTTGAATTGAACTTGTGAACCACATGAGAGATCTATGAAATGTGTTTAGAAAGGAGAAGTTTATGTAAAGAAAGTGGGAAGTAACGAGAGATGCAATTCAGAATACGCAAAATTTGAAGTTTGTGAGATAAGCCTAAAAGTTTTTTTTTCTTTTCTTTTGTTTCTTGTTATACATCACTGTATATATCATTTGTATTTTTTTTAACATTTTAACTATCAATTATTAAACCATATCATATGGTACAATTTCCATGCCTCCTTATTTTCAACCACGTGCACAACGATCCTGGAAGAACCTTTTGCTGATACACATTCCTGTATCGGTTTCACTGGCACCCAACGTGGGGCAGTCGTTGTGTAGCACGTGGCGCAACTAACGAGGCATTAATTTTGTAAATAGAAGGTGGCAGAGTGCTCTCTGAATTAGTAATTGATTAATTATAATTTAGCATTTTAACTTAAGAAAGAAATAATGGAGGAAAAATCAATTACTTATTTTAAAAACCTAATACCCTCCTTTCAAATGAAGAAGGCATTGGCATAGAAAACTTCATTAAAGTAGTTGAAAGTATAGCAACTAAAGCAAACTGGGATGATGAACTTAAGGCAGGGCTAGTAAAGGCGAAAGTGAAGGGACAAGCTGCAAAAAAATTTGAAGAATTGGACTTATACGCAATAGAAAAATATAATGAGCTCAAAGAAAAAATGAAAAACATTTTTAAGAGAAATAAGAGGGTTCGGGACCCGGAAGGTAGCTTCTATGCTGCAAGGCAGAGGAGTAATGATTCCATACAAAACTTTGTGTTGCATTTAGAACAATTATATAATGGCTTTGCTAAACAGGATACAGAACTAATTAATCGTAGGGATGAAGCTATACTTAAAAGATTACACATAATGTCAAAGCTGGGAATACAGGAAAGAATACAACTTAAATCTCCAAAAAGCATTAAGGAGGCAATTGAAATAGGGGAGGAAGTGGAATTCTTAGACAGTGCTGAAGGGAACCATGTAAATGTGACATGTAAGAAAAAGGATGATGATTCAGAAAGTTACTAAAAAAAATTGAAGAGATGATAGATAGGAAGTTAGAGTTAGGTCAAAGAGAGAAACCAAATAGGACATTTAATAAAGAAATTATGGAAAGAGAAGTAGAAATTAATAACAATGAATCAAAAAATTGTTATTATAATAAGGATAACATGTCACTAAAGGAAGAAAAAATTAAGGCACTAATTGCAGAATTAGTAGAAAATGCTAGTTTCTCCCAGCTCTCTAACTTCCTGTCGTCCCTTGGCCTTCGAATATCTTTTCGTACTCCTACACCATCAGCCCGCATCCTGAACCCACCCGCCGCCGTCACCACCGACAAATATTCCCAATCCGGAGTTTACCGCCTGAATTGTGCGTTTTGCGACAGATTCTATGTAGGATTGTCGACCCGCAATTTTGCAGTACGATTCAAAGAACACATTGACTCGTATAGAAAACGAGATCGTATTTCCCACTACGCAAACCACCTCGAAGATTCCGGACACGCTTTAAAGACGCAAGAAGATGTTATGTCTGTCCTACATATCTGCAATAGGCCAGAAAAAACTGCTACCCTCGAAGCGATCGAAATATTCAAGGCCAAGAAGTCCTCCCCCCACCTGCTTCTCAATTATCAAACAGACTTTAATGCATATGCAATACTTAACTCTTTATCCGACCTATTATGATCCCTTTTTTCTCGGTTTCTTTATTATGGTTTTTGCTTTCCTTTGCATTTTGTTATTTCTTGCCTGTTTATTTTTCTGTAAATCCTCTTGTCCTCAGACAACCGGATAAGTTCTCTTTTCGGTCCACGTAAACGTGCACCATCCCTTTTGTATATTTTCTTTTTGTATAATTTATAAAAATTAGCGTTTACACCCTTTTTATTCTATTGGCCATTATATTTCAAAATTCTGTGCCTTTTCTTTTTATCCTGTTGGCTATTATTTCCTCTTTAATTCTTTTGTATCCTATTGGTTCATGTATATGCATAATCTGTACCACTGTTCTGTATATAAAGGCTTGCATGCCTCTTGCTGTATATATCCTTGACAAAGCCGGGAATAAATGGCGAAACTAGTTGGAACTCCTGATGTCCCTCTGTTATACTGTAAGGCCACCACCTGTTTAATCAATAGGAACAGTATTATGATCCACCCTTCTACCGATAAGAAAATGCTAGAAGAGAACGAAGATTTAAGGAAGCCTCTAGGAGAAAGGAAGATAATAGGATAAGATGCTTCAGATGCGGGCAAATTGGTCACATCATAAGATATTACAAGACCTATTTAAACTAAGAAGCACTGCTCCAGCAGACCAGTGGGAGCAGTTAGTTGACAACCATGTAAACCTGGTCGACATAAAGAAGGATGAGAGAGGGTGGCACATCCTCAATGTTAAGTTGAATGAGTATAAGATACCTATGTTACTTGATACCCGGTCTAAGGTGTCAATCATAAGCAGCGAGATGGTTAGGAGATTTATGGGAAAGTTTGAAAAGGTAGACTGCTATTTCCGTGTGAAGGGTATTGGGGATGGCATTAGGGAAGTAAGGGAAGCTGTGATAGCAAATGTAAGTGTAAACGGGATGGAAACTGGTAGAAGACAGTTCTTGGTGATGGACTTACATGGTAATGACTTCGAAGGTATTGCGGGGAATGACTTGATAACGAAAGTTGCAATCGATATTGGGGAAAGGGAAGTGTATGATACTAATTCTCAGAGTGAGATGTTCCACATCACTGATGAAGAAAACCAATTGGAAACGACTGAAAGGGAACGTTTTTTGGAAATGCTAGAGGGTTTCAATGAATGCTTTGGGGAAGAATTAGAAACACTGTCAGGAGTGAATGATACGTCAATAAAACTTTAAAATTGACATGACCACACCATCATATAAGAAACAATACCCTATCCCTCAAATATATATGAGCAAATTAAGAGAGAAAATTGAGCAATACTTGTCAGCTGGAATTATAGAGCAGAGTGACTCAGATTGGAACTCCCCAATCCATATAGTCCCTAAACAGGACGGTGACATCAGATTCACCCTGGACTTGAGGAGAGTCAATGACAAAACTGAGACTGTGGACTTTCCACTCCCCAGAATACCAGACATAATAAACGACACAAAGAAAAGTAATATTTTGTCTGTTATTGATTTGAATTCAGGGTACTTTCAGCTTCCCCTTGCTCAGGAAATCAGGAAGTGCTTTGCCTTCTCAACGCCATGGGGAAAGTATCAGCTGACAAGAATGCCACAAGGAGTGAAAAACTCAGCCCACGCATTTCAGGAGTATATGACTGGTGTCCTGGGAGAGCATGTGGGTAAAGGGATTCACTGTTTTCAGGACGATATACTCATATATAGTGAGACAATTGAGAACCACATTGAAATGGTGAAGTAGGTGCTTGAGAAATTTAAACAAAGAGGGCTCATTGTAAAAAGAAAAAAATGTGAATTTTGTCAGTCCCGTGTGACGTATTTAGGCCATGTCATATCAAGAATGGGTGTTGCTCCTCACCCTGGGAATGTAGAAGCAATACAAAAATTGCAAAGGCCAAGGAAACTTAAGCAGGTGTAGTCGATCATGGGTTCCATTAACTTTTGCCCATCCTTTATTCCAAATCTGTCGAACCTAATCTCACCCATCTCGAACCTGACCAAGAAGGGTATGCGCTTCATTTGGAGTAGTGATTGTGAAAGAGCATTCAACGAGGTTAAGAAAATTCTCATGAACCCTCCTCTTCTAACTACACCGGATTACGAGCACGAATTCCTGTTGGATACGGATGCCTCCAATGAGGCTGTGGGGGCTGTGCTCCAACAAAGAAGTGGAACAGGTGTAAGACCAATAGCGTACTTTAATGCGAAACTTAAGGGAGCCCAAACCCGTTATAGCACCACTGAGAAAGAGTGCCTAGCTATTGTCATCACTCTGAGGCATTTCAGACATATGGTCCTGGGATTTGATATAACGATTAGGTCTGACCACATGCCCTTAGCCTTTCTCCAGAAGATGCAGGGTCAAAATCAGAGACTGCTGAGGTGGGCCCTCGAAATACAGGAGTATTGCCCCAGAGTTACACGTATTAAGGGAAATGAAAATGTGGTGGCTGACATGTTATCACGAGCTCAAATTGATGCGACAAGTGAAGTACTCATGATGCGCCAGATTATTGGGTTTAGTAAATTGAAGAGTTGTGTAGTGAATGGACAAAGGTCGAATCCGGAGCTCATGAGAATACTGAAGAATATCGATGAGGAAAATGAATGCTCTAGAGAATATATCAAGGAAAATGAAGTTCTTTACCACATTCCAGCAAACAAAAATAAGAACGCCCGTGACAAGATTAAGCAATTATGTGTAGGGGAGGGTGAGAGATTTAAAATAATAGAGGCTTTACACTCCACAGGGTTTGGAGGGCACCGTGGGGCCTGGGCCACATGCCAAGAAATCTCAAGGCATTATTACTGGCTACACATGAACAAGGATGTTCAGGCATTCATAGAAACATGTGAGGTGTGCCAGCGAGCATGTAGTGGGAGAGGCAAAGCACCTATACAGGAGAGCATCAGTGCATCTAGACCATTTGAAAAAGGGAGCCCGACAATTGGGTGGTTGACAATTCGGTGAACTACAATTTGGTGGACGCGACTATTCGGTGAACGTCAGTTGGGTGGATGTGACAATTCAGTGCACGTCAGTTGGGTGGACGCGACAATTCGGTGAACGTTATTTCGGTGGACGCAACAATTGGGTGGACGTCAATTGGGTGGACGCGTCAATTGGGTGGACGCGACAATTCGGTGAACGTCAGTTGGGTGGACGACAATTCGGTGGAAATGCAAATTCGATCGAGATTTTTAAATCACCAAAGAATTTAAGTATTTAACTCGTTGTTTGTTTATAATTGACACATCTTAATTGCAATTACAAATCAATTTGCTTCATTCATTTTAGGTCGAAGTCACTTTATATGCAGGAATCTTTTATTTATTGTTTATTAGCTTACAAATAAATGAGATTAATTCTTTATTAAATAATTTATTAAATCATTTTGTTTTATTGCTAAGAGTTCCATTATTCAATTAAATCCATTTAATAACTGTTATCCTTAAATTACTACTTAAGCTCGTTAAAATAGGCAGAATAGGAAGTGGGTAGATAGATATGTTATTTGACATTAATATAGCACGGTGACCCCCCTCTCCCTTACAGCCGGGTTTAATATAAAAAGGCTGTTGGAGAGGAGGACAGAGGTTGAGTTCATTTCATTTTTAGGTTGAAAAGGTTGATCCCTAATATAACTACTTCCCCCTCCAGCTTTTTAAGAGAATTACGTTTCCCTTCTCAAAGAGAATTAAAATGACTATCTTAAAAGTTTAAGTTATAATACAAAATTATTACAAGTAAAATATAACTATACAAAAAATATAAATAAATTACAAAAAATATATACAAAAACAAATAAATTACAGATAAAATATACAAATAATACAAATGAAATTGTAACAAAAAAATTGTAAGATATAATAAAAATCAAATAATTTTCAAATTTATTCTTCATCACTTTTTTAAATAATAACAAAAAGAAAAAAATATTGCATCAAGAAAATTTGTTCAGTTATATATTCCTCTCAGTTTTTGAAATGATTTTCAAAATTCTGTACAAATTTCATGTGTGTTGAGTTTTTAATCCTGTTAACATTTTGGGGGATAATTAGGGGGAAGCTAAAATTTAACGGATGTCAAATGGTTATATTAACGCTTTCAGCCCAAAAACGAAATGAAGTCTACCCCCTGTCATCCCTTCCAATCATCTTTCTATATTAAAGCAGGACAGACTGTAGTACACTTTCCCAAAGCTGTATTATTGTTTTGATATATATTTTTTCTGTAATTTATTTATATTTTTTGAATATATTTTACTTTTAATATTTTTATATTATAACTTTAACGTGACTGTACACTTTTAAGACAGTCATTTTAATTCTCTTATGTAATAAGGGAAACCTAATTCTCTTAAAAAGCTGGAGGGGGAAGTAGTTATACTTGTATAGTTAGGGATCAACCCTTTCTATCTAAAAATGAAATGAACTCTGTCCTCCCCTCCAACTGCCTTTTTATATTAAACCAGGCAGTAGGGAGGGGGGGGGG